>QNUK01000758.1:42500-267142 GCA_013621035.1 Clarias magur | reverse complement strand
TATATTTCCTATACTTAATCCGAAGGATAATATTAAATCCAAAGTGTGAGCTGCTTTATGAGTGGGTCCTACTACACACTGATTTACTCCTACTGAGTCCAGTATGGACAAGAATGCTGTTCTCAGAGGGGCTTCTGGATTCTCAAAATGAATATTAAAGTCTCCAGCAATTAACGCTTTGTCTACAGAAACAACAAGGTTTGAGAGGAAATCTGCAAATTCGCAGAGAAACTCCGAGTTCGGCCCAGGGGGTCTGTAAATGATGATTAGCGGGATCGACTGAGCTGACTTTGTTACTATAGAGAACTTACATCTACATATCTACAGAGTGGCTTGCAAACCCCTTGAACTCTTCCACATTTTGTCACGTTACAACCAAAGACGTAAATGTATTTAATTGGATGTTTGTGAACACAATGTGACACATAACTGTGAAGTGGAAGGAAAATGATCAATGTGATAAGTGTGACGTGCATTAGTATTCACCCCCCTGAGTCAGTACTTTGTTGTTCACTGTATTTCCAGCTGTGGGTCTTTGGGTCGTGTCTCATCGGCTCTACAGAGAGAAACTTTTCCCTGAAGTTCAGTCAGATTGGATGAAGAGCGTCTGTGAGCCGCAGTTTAAAATTCTAAATTGGATTTAGGTCTGGACTTTGACTGGTCCATTCACATGAATACCCTTTGATCTAAACCCTTCCACCACAAGATGCTGCCGCCACCATGTTTCACAGTGTTAGTTTTCCACCACACATAGCATTTTGCTTTAAGACCAAAAAGTTAAAGTTTGGTCTCATCTGATCAGAGCACCTTCTTCCACATGTTTGCACCTTCTCCCCACATGACTTGTTCCAAACTGCAAATGGGAATTCTTATGGATTTTTTTCAACAATGTCGGTCTTCTCCACAAATCTGGCCGAGAGGCGAGGTCATGACTAATGGTTGTGCTGAGGACATATTCTCCCACCTGAGCTGTGGATCTCTGCGGCTCCTCCAGAGTTCCCATGGGCCTCTTGGCTGCTCTGATTAATGCTCTTCACCCGTCCTCTCTGTTAAGGTGGACGTCCATGTCTTGGTAGGTTTGCCGTCATGCCGTACTCTTTCCATTTTCGGATGATGGCGCTCTGTGAGATGTTTAAAGCCGAATATTTGTATGAAAACCTAAATATTTGTATGCTTTAAACCTCTCCACACCTTTATCCCTGATCTGTCTGATGTTGTGTTCACTAATGTTCTCTAACAAACCACTGAGGGCTTCACAGAACAGCTGAATTTATACTGATTTATTAAATCACACACAGCTGGACCATATTTACATCTACATCTAGGCATTTGGCAGACGCCCTTATCCAGAGCGACTTACATTTTTATCTCATTACATCTGAGCAATTGAAGGTTAAGGGCCTCGCTCAAGGGCCCAACAGTGCAACTTGGTGGGTGTGAGGTTTGAACCTGGGATCTTCTGAACCGTATTCCAATGCCTTAACCATATTTACTGATTAGGAGACTTCTGAAGGGGATCAGAGTAAAAGGGGTCAATACAAATGCACACCACACTTTTCAGATTTTTTTTTGTCAAATGTTTTGAAAACCATTGATTATTTTATTTCCACTTTAAAATTGTGTGTCACTTTGTGTCGGTCTGTCGCATACTTTGGTTTGTAACGTGACATGGAAAAGTCCAAGGGGTGTGAATACTTTTGCAAGGCGTTGTAGTGTCTCTATCATATTTGTGAAATTTTTTTCTCCTCCCTCTCTCCCTGTGTCTCTCTCTGTCCCTGTGTCTCTCCCTGTCTGTGTCTCTCTGTGTGAGTGTCTCTGTCCCCGTGTGTCTCTCTCTCCCTGTGTCTCTGTCCCCGTGTGTCTCTCTGTCCCTGTGTCTCTGTCCCTGTGTGTCTCTCTCTCCCCGTGTCTCTCAGGTACTACATGCTGTGGTGAGATGATGAGCTCGGTCCTGTTCCTCGTAGCTGGCGCGGTGTTGTTTCCGCTCCTCGTGTGGGGGGGTCACGACCTCTTGCCGTTACACCTCCCGGAGGTCAGCAGCGCCCCCCTCAGGCTGGTGTACACACTGCGCTGTGCGCTCTTCGCCACCTTCCCCATCATACTCGGTCAGTATGTTACATTTAACTATTAATCATGGCACCCCCACCCGCGCCCCCTCATGTCACTGTGTGTTTATTATTGTCCCTGTCGATCTCAGTCACTTAGAGCACAAAGATGGATGTCGTGATGATGAGTCAGATCATTTCCATAATTCGTGTGTGTTGCAGGTGTGTTGGTACACGGCGTGTCACGTCTGAAGTTCAGTTCCCTGACCCCCCTGGTTGAGGGGAGGCGTGTAAGTCGTCACACACTCGTCCACATCACCTACGTCCACGACTCGCTCCGTCTCTTCCTGCTCTTCTTCCTGCAGCTCGCCGTCATGGCAACATACATCCACCCCCCCACCCTGAAACTCGTCCCGCTGCTCACCATCGTCTTCGTCTTTGGCAGGTCTGTATCTCTGTGTGTCTCTGTGTCTGTCTGCTTTATGTAATTCCTTATGAAGACTTTATATTGTGTGTGTGTGTGTGTGTGTGTGTGCGCACGCTGCAGGTTGATCTACTGGCCGAGTGTGTGTTTCAGCAGCAGTGTGCGAGCCCTAGGCTTCTCTCTCTCCTTCCTGCCCGTCCTCGCTCTGATGGGATTCAACCTCTACTCCATCTGCTCCTCTACCGGAGACGGGGTGGTGTTTGAGGTGGCCCGCCCACTACACCCCCGCCCCCTAAACCCAGGTGGTGGGGTTAAGCAGTAATCGTGCTAATCAATAGAAACAACTCAAACTTACTCTGAACTGCACGCACACACACACACACACACACACACACACACACACACACACACACACACACACACACACACACACGTTCTCCAGCGGTAGAGTTAAATCCTTAAGATTGGACTTCCTGTGTCTGTCTTCCCCCCACTTCCTGTTTACGCCCCCTGGAGTCGGTTGGGAGTCGGTGCAGTAATGAGTGTTTAAATCTGTGATCAATAAATTTTCATTCAGAAGTGATTAGATAGCTTTAAAATATTTATTTATTTATTAATCACATCTGAAAACTAGTTTTAAAAAGTAATTTTTTTTACTTCAAAATATGTTTTATTAAGAAATGTACACAGGAAAGAGAAATAGCTATTTTCTCTTTATAGTTATATACTCTTTAGAGTTATATTATATTAATGTAATATTAATCATATTATCATAATGGATAGCAATACATTTGGTGTTAAAATATTTATACAAGTTTTTCTTTTCCTTGTCTTTCAAAAAGGTTTTTTTTATATAAAAAATGCTAAATGTTTTAAAATGCCTTAAAAAGAAAATATTAATTCCTGCTTTCCTATGATATTCCTGCTTGTTTAATTTATTAAGTATTTAATTTTCTCCTGTATAATAATAATAATAATTAATAATAATAATAATAATAATAATTACACCAGTTCGGTCTGTATGGAATTACAGACTAGCTGTATTGTTGTCGCAGGTTATGGAGCTGTAATGTACGATTAATGAAGCGCAATTCTGCACTGCAGTTCAACTGTGAAGTTATTTCTATGTTTGTTTGTTTTTTGCTATTAAAATGTAAATAAAATTAAATGTAAATACAGACATTGTACGGTGCAATTTATTTTCTTACTGCCGGTCTCATTTCTGTCCACCAGGTGGCCAATTGATTTGATCAGAGAATTACTTTTCACTCACTCATCATCTATAGCGCTTTATCCTGAATTCAGGGTCACGGGGGCGGAGCCTATCCCAAGAGACTTGGGGATTTTTATATTTTTTCCAGCTGTTTACACACGTTTGCGGCAGTCCGTTCCTGTCCTGTTTTGTGACTGCTCTGAATGAGTCGGATGTGACTGCAGGATAGGAGTGTATCAGCAGCTCCTGTGGCACACCCTTTGTCCTCCGTTGGTGTAGGAGTTCATGTTTGATTCCCGTTCCAGGTTACGTGAAATGGTAGTGTCTAGAAACTCGACAGATCTCGACAGATTGTTGGTGTGTCTCCACCACTATCTCCACAGTTTTGTTTGTACTACACCAGATCACCAGCCGCTCCACCACCTGCCGATATTCGGACTCGTCACCATCTTCGATGGGTCCAGTGAGCGTAGTGTCGTCTGCATATGTCAGGAGTTTAACAGACGGCTGGGTCCTTGGATGTGCGGTCATTAGTATAGAGGGAGAATAGCAGTGGGGAGAGGACACACCCCTGTGGAGCACCAGTGCTGACTATCTGTGTACTAGAAGTAACTCCGCCCAGCCTCACCTGCTGCTTCCTGAACGAGGGTGCAGTGTGCTGTAGGTGTTTAGAGGAGAGAACATGCACATACATGCAGGAAATAAACACACGCCCCCAAAGTGTTATTGTCAGACATCCTTATCCAGAGCAACTTACCTTTTTATCTCATTATACAGCAGTTGAGGGTTAAGGGGAAAAACTGGATGGTCGTGGGAACCTGGTGCGTGACAGCAGTGAAGGTGGAGGTAATGAGACTCAGGGTAGATTAGGGTACTCGATGAGTAAATAATTGTGTAAACAGTGAGTCTGTTATGGAGGCGTTTAAAGGTGTTTAACAGAGAACGTGCGGAATAAAGGATCTCCTGAGTCCTCTGTGAGAGAAGAGAGAGAGAAAGCAGGAGCGGATAATGTTGGTCTCGAGGACATCAGGGTAAAACATGTCTATTAACCTGCACACCACAAGAGGGCGCACTTACAGTCCAGGCCATGAGCAGGATTTAATAAGTTTAACAGTCTTATTGTCTTTTCTGTTTGTTTAATATTTGTGCTTCTCTAATGTGTCTTATATAACCATTTCTTTAGAAACTGTTCTTAAGGCACACATTTCTTTCCTTGGTTAATCATTAACAATTAATAAATTAGTGATTAACACAGTCCACTAATAAGAAGAATATGTGAAAGCTGTATCTCTGCTTTTGAGGTAAATAAAACCTTTTAGAAAGCAAATCAATAATGTTTCTATTCTGAATATAAACCAGAGTGTTCATTACTAATGTGCTACTAACTTTACTTTCTCGTCAGCAGTGATGGACTTTTATTAATTAATTAATTCTACCACATTGGATTATATCTACCCGAGTGCAACTTCTTGACCTTCCGTTAAATAACTGAGCCACGCTCAATAAGACGACCGTCTCAAATATCACGTTTAAGCATTTTATTAATTCATTTAGATTTTAAAAGCATGTTCATGCAAATCTTATTTAAACATTACACATTGTTGTTCAAGCTCAGTTCTGCATCTTATAAAGTCGACACTCATCTTTCCTCATCGTGTTCCTGCGCCCGGGTTTAATCACCGTCCATGAAAATAAACCGGAAAAAAAAAAAAGTAAAAATCTCTCCCTGAAAATATGAAATGTTACAAAACAATATCATCAAAAAGAATCAAGTTATGGAATAATATCTAATTATATACAATGTTCATCATAACAATACACAATAGAAATGTCATATTACTATAAAACCATGTGATGGAGAAGCCAGACGTCGAGGTTGAGGACACTGAGCCTCGGTTTCGTCTGGGGTTCTTCTGTAGGAACCATTAAACGTTCATGGGGAAATTCTTCTTCTTCTTAGCCAAACATCTCTTTATTTCCAAAACCTCTGCCGTTTCTCTTCAGTCTCATGCGGTGTCGTCTCTCACACTCCTGGACGAGGATGTGAAACTCCCTCACACTCTCGCTTTCACTTCCATGAGGACGTGGAGCATCAGCTGTTACTATAGCAACAGTCACGTATTAATAAAAACCTAACATACGACTGTCAGAGAGAATTAATCAACACCTGACCAATCAGAGCGCAGAACTCAGCAGCACAGTGTGTGATCCTTAAGAACAAAACAAAAAAAAACAGAACTGAATCCCAGTGTGAGAACGTGAACATCAGGGAGAGAAACAGAATGAACACACACACACACACTAAAGTGTTCCTGTGTCTAATTGTGAAACGATCCATCACTGTTCATCATCAGGGTACGAGTCCTCAGGACCAGAAGACTGCTGATGCTGGGAGGAGGCTAGGGGGCGGAGCCATGTCATTTCAACAACATGGCGCTAACCTGAGCAACTACAGAACACCTGAGGATTAAAAGTTTAAAAGCAAACATCAATCAATTAATTACCAGTTAACCATTAATCAATCAAAGGCGAGCTACGTTACTAAAGCTAACTTTCTTAACGCCTTTAGGACACGCCCACATCCAGCACCATGACGATCTGACTCTTACATTGCACTTTTAATCCCTGAACCAACACCAGTGGTGGAAAAGCAGTCAGCAGGTACTGTAATTTATTAAGCCCCGCCCACACCAAGTCATTGTTCAGATAGGATGGTGCGGGTGGGCGGGGCTACATAATATACTCAACAAAACTATATTATTATCATTATTATTATTCTCATTGGTCAGTTTAGATAATAAAGTGAAGGCTACCCTGCACAGGTGGGCGGGGCATTTAATTAATAAATCACATTTTGTAGCAGAGCTTTGGAACTGTGATTGGCTCTTTGTCTCATTGGTCAGTATCAACGTGGGCGTGGCTTAAAATTACGACATGATTCGTCATCGCGTTGTACACAGAAAATGACGGATTGCTCTTCGCTGTCAGTTTGAACAGGTGGGCGGGGCCTAATCCTTGCATTATCTTTCCAATCTTATTGTTTAAAATCCTGAGAAATTATCAATCCTAAGAGCATCAATCAAACAAACGCTATACTGTAACTCAGTCATCCGCTTAGACATGTGGGCGGGGCTTGTGGTAAGCCGAGTCAGGTGGTCAGGTGAAACGTCGTCCTGCGGGTCAGGTTCACTCGTATCTTTGGTTCAGCACCTCGTATTGGCCGACGCGATCCCGCTTCCTCCGTATACAGACGCAAACTCCGCCCACCAGGAGGAAGAGAAGGGGGGCGCCGAGACTTATGGCCATGATGCAGATCACCAGCAGAGAGAAAAAATCTGATGGAGGAGTCCCGATGCCCACCAACACGGTCCTGAAGGGGACGAAACAACAAACAAACAAACAAATAAATAAATAAACAAACCTGATGTCCATTTATCTCACGGTTGCTATGGTTACGTCTTTAGTGCGCTCTGACTCACCAGCTGAGGTACTGGGTGGAGTTCGGGGCGGGGTCAGAGAGGGTGACACTGTAGGTGACGTTGAGCCCGTGCGTGACGAGGCTCTGGGTGAAATAGGCCGCGATGATGAGAGAGGGCGGAGCCTGGGTCACGTCCACGGGTTCCGAGTGGCTGCACGGCGCCGCGTCCTCGATGGCCGGATGATCGCGCTGATACACGACGGGCTTCCACTGAGAGAATCCCACCACAGAGGAGTGGTTATCATGAGACCACACCCACTCCGACACCTGAGACCGAGAGGTGCGACACGATTGTTTAGACACGATGTAATAATAATCTAATTAAACACGCGCACACGCTCTCGCGCTCACCTGGAAGATGGAGGGCGTGTATTCGTCATCGATGGACCGGTGGACGTCGACTCGGGTCTGAAGCGACGCCTCGCTCACCGTCTGGAGCTCCAGGGCGAAATGTGAGCGGTTGGTTTGCGGCGTCATGCCTCGCAGGAGGACACGCAGCTGGGAGGAGTTGGCGTGATGGAGGAGACTAGGCCACGCCTCCTCTCGGCCCGAAGACTCGAACGCTGAAAACTGAGACGGAGTATCGTTAGATATTATTAAATCTACATCTTCACGGCGTGTGTGTATGTGTGTGTATGTGTGTGTGTGTGTGTGTGTGTGTTCACACCTGCAGACACAGGGAGGCGTTGTTGCTGAAGTTGTGGTGTCTCCCACAGAGCTGTGCGGTGTGGTGTGTGTAGTCCACCGTCTGGTTCACGTCGTCCCAGTCAAAGTCACGGAGCTCATACGGAGACAACGCGCTCTGCCCCGTGCTGTTCAGCTCGTCGTACTCCCATAACTGACACACACACACACACACACACACACACACACACACACACACACACACACACACACGTGGTTGAGTGAGAAAAGAGAAGACAATCATACAGAGTAAAAGGTTTATTGGGTGAACGTGTGTGTGACACTCTGAGCTCTCAGGTGTAAATCCTCACACACCTCCTGCTCAGGGTTCCCCGGGTGTTTTACTCTAAGGTTCTGGTACACTCACCGGTCACACACTTTTAGTCACAGCTCTGGTCCGTGTGAGACGTTATCTTCCACGTCTGTGTTTTATTACTGATTATTATTTACAGGGTTTTCTCTGTAACTTTTCACCTGGATTTGATCATCATTTACATCCTTGTATTGTTTTTTTTTCCATTCGTTTATTTATTTACTTATTTATTGTGAAGAGTATCTCATTGTCCATGAGCAGTACCTTTGGGGGAAACGCTGTTCTAGAGCATGTCATGATTATATTGTTCTAGAACCCTCAGAGTTGTAATGCTCTGACTTTAATGTCCTGGAACCTCTAAGGCTCTAGAACAGGTCAACTGGTTTTAATCTTATAGATCATCTTTTGGGTTTAATGCTCCAAAATCTCTTTTGGTTTCTAATCTTCTAGAACGCTAATGGGTTTAAAGCCTTTAATCTACAGCCTTTCCTAATTTTAATGGTTTGGCAAGAGATTCTTTGCACGCGTACTTTGTTTAAATTTAAGATTTTGCATTGTTAATTTATGTTGTGTTGTTAATTTATGTCGCTGCATGTATGTAACACCTTTGGTCCTGGACAAACGTTGTTTCGTGTCACTGTGTACTGAACTGTATATAGTGGAAATGACAATAAAAGTCGACTTGACTTGCTCTAGAACGTCTGTTGCCTTTAATTTTCCTGGCTTTAATGCTGTAGTACCTCATTTGGTTTCTAACCTCTAGAATTTATTTTGCCTTCAACAATCTAGAACATCTACTGGTTTCAATGCTCTAGAACCTCTAATAATAATAATAATAATAATAATAAAGTCATTTTATTCATAGAGGTGCCTTTCTGGTCAAAGATCCTTCAAAGATAAATGAAACAACAAAACAAGATAACTGATGATAAAGACATCTACTGGGTTTAACGTTCCAGAACTTTTCCTTCCCTAGAACAGTTCTAGGTGTTCGCTCTAGAGCCGTGCTGTGAGTGTTTGATTGATGTGTAGAACTCAGAGTGTTGCGGTGCTGATTTGCCGTTAGAGTAAAGGCGTTCTCAGGAGGACGATGAGACTCACGCGTGTTAAGACGAGCGCGCTTCGGTACCGCACGCTGCCCTCCGGTTTCACGGTCACGCTGCCGGCGGGGTTCCGGCTGAGGAACACGGGCCAGTTGACTGTCACTACTGACTCGTTGGACTGTGTGTGGACCAGCAGCAGGGCCGGAGCTTCACCGCTGCAGAACAGGAAGTGCAGCGTGTCGTCGCGGCCGACGGCCCGCGCGTGGAGTATCGAGACTCCGGGGCTCGGCGCCAAGGGCGGGGTTAACCCGGGGTTCATGTGTAAAGACACCTGTACAGGGACAGAGGACGTGGTGTGATTATAACCTGCAAAATAACACTGAAATTAACACTAATAAAATATGTATTCTAATGCACTTTGTATTTTCTTCACAACATTAGCACAATCAGATGACACAAATATAATTAAAAAGTCACATAAAAAAAAAAACATTAAAACAAAGCATTAAACAAATTAAACAAACTCACACAGCGGTACCTCGGTGTACGAACGCGCCGCCTCACACAGTTTTGCACGGCAGCAAGAAGAAAACGGAGCCGCGTTCAGTTTGGTGTTTAAAAATATGATTATAATGATGGACATTGGTAATGTTTTTGGGCTCGAACGGATTATCTGCATCTACATTATTTGAACTATGAAAGAACTCGCCTCCGGATTACATTCACATGCTGATGCACCGCCATGTGATCGTTTGGGTTTAAATTCAGCGCCACTAAAGCACATGCTAGACCTTTAGATCATTTTTGCCCAAAACGACGTGTGTCAAAGGTCACTGAACCATCATATCATATATCCTACTGCCTGAGTCCGGGTGTTTTTAACCTGAAAGGTCACATGACCAGATAGACACAAACTCTGTCGCCTAACAGTTAAGTGAGAAGAAGATCCTCTCCACATCTGTCCCACAGTGTCTGGTCAGCGAGGGGAAGTGGAGAGGGGAAGTGATAAAGGGATGTGTCTCTGGCAAAGAGAAATATCACAACTGAAACTTGAGAGAGAATTTATAATTGGGTTGGAATTCATTCCACTGGTTTGGTTTTGGCGCCATCTAGTGGGTTCAGCTGTGATCTCATCCAAATAAATTATTTTTTAGATCATTTTATAAATATATATTAAAATTGTTTTTTTTAAATATAATATTATCCATTTAATATAATTTTATTAATCTCTATAAAAGCATTAAACACATTTAAAAACATTTATTTTTTATCTTAATAGAATGCCATATTTTATTACACTTAGAATGCAAAGCTTTCGCATCCATAATACATCAAATGAACATCATTGTTTGAAGTTTAAAATGAGAATATCAGGCCAGATGTCACTAAATGTTTAGATTTAAAGCTGTTGTGGTGCAAAACAAATAGATAAGGCAATAAAATCAGAAGTCCCCCCACAAGTGAAGTCCCAGTCCATCCTGTGGTGTCCTGATCTCAGAGTAAATACGAATTAAAACTGGGAAGGGAAACTAAACCAGATAAACATGAAGAGAGAGTTCAAGGTACAGAAATACAAGAAAAACAACACGCTGGAGCTTTAAACAGGTTTACTGTCACACAGATAATGACGTGTAAATCACTTTACCTTCCGTGTGAAAGTGTCACTGTTGCCCATGAAGCCATTCACACTCCAGGCTGTAAACAATGAAGCGGAATAAACGAGATAAACAGCTTTAAACGCCGACATGCTGCTGCTGGAAGCAAAAAACCCGGAAGTGGAGCGCGAGCTATGGAGGCGCAGCGCGGTCACGTGATCGCGGTCACGTGACGGCGGTCAGCTGACTCACAGTGTCATGGCGGATCACACAGTACAAAACAGCACAACTTATTCACTCTTTAAACCTAAAAGAAAGTAATAAATCTTTACTATTGTCTCGACTTTCTGATTAAGTCCACGGAACACCGTGACCCCGCTTTTTTTTTTAGTTGTTTATTACTTGGGTTAATCCGTCTATTGTTATTATTTATTTATATTTTTTGTTAAGTTTCCTTATGTTGTATAACTGTGGATCGTTGTTTGTATAATTCAGTCGTTTATATCTGAATTTTGTACTTTCATACTTTTCATATTGTAATTGTATTTTTTTTTTCATTTAATAAAAAATGGTATCAGAACAAACCCCCAAAAAACCCTAATTTGTAGTGATTCTGTGTCATGTGTACAATGAAAAGACTAAGCAGCTAAAATGATCGCATTGATGTGGATTAAGATAAAGGAGAGGTGATGAAAGTGAAGATTAAATGATCAAATTAAAAGTCTGAGGGGAAGATCAGAGCACAGTAAAGCTGAAAGCATCAGCAGCAGCGGGACAACGCGGGTGTTTTCTTTCAAACATATCGACTTTGCTTGTTTATTTTATTTTTAGTTTGTTTTATTGTCTAATGTTCAAAATAAAGTATTCAAATCAAATGAAATCAGTTAAAGGGAGAAATCTGTAATCAATCCAAAACAGAGTAGACTTGGTGAGGAGTGAGGGAACAAACCAGAGCGAACAAGTGATAATCAGCAGGACACAAACAGAAGGTCAGAGTAAACATCACTCGCCATATTACAGGGAAACAGCCAAGTGTCCTGCGTGAGCTGTGTCATGGGAAAGAGACTATAAACATGAACGGTACTAATACAGGAAAGAGAAGAGATGATGAGGGGATTAGAAAAAGGTTGAATACACAGTGGAACATATTGTTGAGAATGGAGATAGAGGACAAGGAAGGTTTCTTTAGGGTGACAGGACTGGAAAAAAAGAGGACATACATAATGGAGGCCAACTGCCGGTAAACATCAAGCAGAAGAAGAACAACAAACACCACACACACAAAAAAAATCACATAGCCAGGGAGTGTTATAATAAACAGCAGGTGTGACGCACGCGCACTGAGACTGAGCATGTGAGACCCATAATCCCACAGTGCACGAGAGAGAAGGATTGGCTCAGTTGTGATCATGTGACGCTCGGCAGACAAAGCGCATGCATACTACTCGTTTGTCAAGCCCTCACTCGTTTATCAAGTTAACATTTATTTTAAAAATAAAAAATAAATCCCCTATCCCCTCCCTCAGTTTTTCTTTTTTTCATTCCTCACCACATTTTAACACATTATAGACTAATTTTTTCCAGGAAATTCTTCCATTATGTTATTTTTTCCTAAGAAGTTATTTTACATCATATTCCTCATCATCTGACTCCCAACATCATCTGTACTACATGACTATATTTTTTCCCGTTATAATTATTTTTTCTGATCTTTACATTTATTTTGTGTTATTTATAAAAATAAAAATAAACATTTTTACTATACATTCCTGGTTCTCCTGGTTTATTCTACAGTTCTCAAGAGCAGTGCTGGATAACTAATGAAAGTACCTAATTACATTACAAAATGACTGTCTTTAAAAAGTAATCCGTTACAGAAAACGGATTACGGTTATCAGAAAACCGCGGTACTTTCTGATAAAGTTACTAGTTCGAGTACTTTTCTAGTGCAGAAAATTAAAACTCCATTGTGCTTCTTCGTGCATGTTGTTTTAGTCGAGACCTTTATAATTATTCTACTGTCATCACTCAGTGAAGTTTGGCCTGTAATCTGTTTACTACCAATACCCCGATCTCACCTACGCGGTTTCACGCGGTGGCCGTAAGTGCGGTTCATCAGAATTCACCACCAGTTTGGCCGCTTGAACCTCGCTGTGATTAGGTTTCCATCATTCTGCGAACCTTGCAGAACTTCACGGAACATTAGGGGTCACATGCGGCGGCTAATCGTATAGGTGAGATAGGGGTATAACAGCAGGAATATGAGGCAGGGGGGGGGGGTTGTGTTTGAGGGGGGGGAGGCATATACCTGTGGTTGTTGTTCTGGCTCAGAGAAGGTCGGTTTTGCATTTGGTGCTTATGAACAGGCCTTCTATCTGTATTTTTAGATAGAATTTTAATGTATCTCTTTGTTTGTCTTCATGTTTCAATCTTTCATCATGGATGCGCGTGTCTCTGATATATGTTCGGGTCCTGCACTTGGCGCTGTACCTCGTGTCTGCTTATTGTACATTATGACAGCTATTTATAAAACAGGTACAGTTCGTGCGTCATCGTACTGGGTCACGCGAGGGTTTTCCCCATGTACTTTGGGTACATAACGATTTTCCCATGTTGCATGTAGCATCACACTGTACACTGGTCACTGGTTATGTTTTACGACCTGTCTTATAGTCCCTATCTGTTTTTCTTCATGCCGTGCACATACTGTATTGTCTCACCTCTGAGTGGCCCAGTTTTTTACCTTAAAAAAAAAAAAAAACAACTTTTTTTAATAAAAAAAATAGCAATCAACCCAAATGTATAACAGATAAAACCTCCAAAAGGTAAGTAAGAAGACAAAAAATAAACAAAAGCTTAAAAGAGGGAAAAATAACAAAGTTAAAATATGACAGCAAAAAGTTCACAACCATGAAAGAAAAAACACAGAATGTCTCCATCTAGTGTTGAAAGTCTATAACGCCTACATTCCTGACTGGTCCTCTCAGTTCCTCACACACCTCCAGGTTTCACTTCTGGACTCTTGAAAGGATGCTGTTGTCTTGTGTATAAGACAATCTTGTGGGAATGTTTTTTGTAGCAATGTAAAATGTAACTTTTTAAAAACCTGAAAAGTATAAATTACTATAAAATAATAACAAACAAAAGTTAATTAAGCCTATATATATATATATAAATTAATTATAGTAATGGTATATACAGTAGTTATAAATTTAAATGAACTATTTGCCTGGTTGGTTTAGACGTGACTGAGTGGAGAATGCGCTCTCTCCATTCTGATGCTACCTTTTAAGATGTTTAAGGCTGAAGCCCTCTGTGCTACATTCCTCCACAGGATCAACACACTTCCCTGACAACAGCGAGGCCCCACGGGATGAGCCCGTGCTCACTGAACCAGAGACAGCGAAATGGTTTCCTGGTCATGGGCCCAGGGGAGCTGCAGCATCATTCTTGGATTTATTGCATGTTATATACCACAGTAACAGAAGAGGGCAGCTGTGAGGTCCGTTCTGGTGTCACAATCTTACCTGTCCCTCTCCTCGTACATGTGACTGGTCTGGGCTGCTGGGAGACGAGGGGAGATGAAAGGCCCACCCCTCCTACCGTCACTGGAGAAAGCCATAACACACCCCGCAGCCTGCTTAGTCCAGGAGGACAGCACAGACACTGAGGCTGAAGGTGAGCCAAACTCTCCCTCTAACCAGACTGCACTGACTATATCATCTGACCCACTAGCCAGTCACCTTGGACTGCGAAACAGCATAGAGAAGATGAGAGACCTGCATAAGCCTCGTCTGGAGCCCAAAGTGAAAAGCTTCTGCCAGCTCTCTCTCGAACGTCAGAAGACAGCGTCCAGGAAGCTGGCCACACCCCTTTTATCCAGCTGTCCATAATTAGCGTTCCATTTAAGCACATTCGAATGCATCTAATCAGCCCACTGATTAACAGCCCACAGAATAATGGGGAAGGAAAAAAAGGAGGGAGGAAGAGAAGGGAAGGGAAGATGCACGTGAAGGTCTGTGGACAGTACCAGTCTGTGCTTGCAATCCAGTTTGACAAACGGTGGCAGCGGCCAGGGACAATGTCAGGACGTCTTAACTGGGCCAAGGACAAAAAGGACTGAACTGTTGTTCAGTAGGACAAAGCACTTTTTTCAAATTAAAGTAAAAATTACAAAATAAATTTTGTATTTCGTTTCATGTTCATACATTTCAGTACTCCAATGTTTATTTATTACATATATTTTTTTAATTGGCCTTAATATTCTAATATTCTATATTTTCTGAGATACTGAATTTTTGGTTTTCATTTGCTGCAAGTCATAATCATCAAAATTAAAATAAAGAAACATTTAATTTATATGATATATGAGTTTAACCTTTTGAATTGAATTACTGCAATAAATCAACTTTTTCTGATGATGTTCTAATTCATTGAGATGCACCTGTGTGTGAATATACTATGTGTAACTTGTTTTATCTGCTCTATGCTGTTGGCACATGTTGTTGCCCTTCTAGAGGACGCAATGAAAAATTATTTTGTGATGACAGAAGTCAAAAGCTTGTTTGCTGTTTGATCAGTTCCACACTATTAATAGAGACAGTCTGCACCTGTCGCTTCACTCAAGCATAAATCCTGAAGAAAGACATGAAATCAGCTTCCTGCTCCACACCCATCTAAACACACACACACACACACACACACACACACAGAGTCAGTGTTAATGAGTAAATCAGAGATGAGTGTAGAGGAAGTGAGATTGAGATGAAGACGGCTGAGTGATCCTCTTTCTCCCAGAATAGAGCAGCACTTTCACCAGATGTTCAACTTTCTTCAGCCAAACTCACTGAAGCACAACACACAGCACTGAATCTACAGCTAAACACACTCTCTCATCACACTGAGAATGACTATTAACTGGAATAAAAGAAGACACAATGTCCAAAATGAAGCTTTATTTCAGCAGAGCAAAACTACAGGAAGAGCAACAGGACAGTGAAGAGAGTAAAGACAGAAATGTCAGCATTGTGTAGAATTGAAACTCTATTGTAGATGGATGTGTAAGCAGCTCAGTGTTCAATTCTATCTTGGAGCTGTTAGCCTTCACACTGGCTCTTTCTGAACGTGACCGGATGATTGACGCCGTCATGGGAGACCTTACAGACAAACTCCTCCCCCTTTTCCCAGAGTGCTTTGCTGAGGGTCAGGGTGCTGCTGCGTGTGTAACCGTCCTTCTTCTGTTCTTCTGCGCTGGTCAGAACCCCGTCCTTCACCTCTGAGCCGTCCACCGTCCAGCTCACCAGCGCCCCTGTGGAGAGTAGGCAGACAGCAGGCAGAGCAGCGAGGCCGATCCCTCAGACAGCTGCAGAGAGGAGGGAGGGAGCAGAGACACGGAGGGCTTCACCGTGGGACCGGCTGGAGACCACAAACACACAATAAACACACATTTACACACACTTACACAACATTTCCTCATTACTGCTTATTCACATGACTGCAGTTCAGTAGAACTACTCAGCAGGAGAACATTTACTAGTTAATGCTTCTATTGTGGAGCCACTGGGACTTTGATCAGCTTTATTCTGTGTTTTCCAGTCCTCCTAAGTTGTTCTGTTACTTTTACATGTAGTCCTACAGAACAATAAATCCACTGCTGATGTAAATACGCTGATATTCCACAGAATCAGGGCTGGAAAATGCAACATCACACCTTCCCTTTGAGTTTCTGATAACAAGATTTACTGGATTACAAATCACATGTCTGGCAAAAAGCCTGAGAAATGAGTTGAGTGATGGAAATAACCCCATCACACCACATCCACCTTTCTACACACTGTTTATCTTTGTTTGGAGATTCAACATCAGTACATCAGTACAATTATAGAAGGCTAACAGGCACAGGATTAAGTTTTATACCATGTCCTTCACAGCACACAATATCAACTGAAGAAGCTGTGAATGTAAAAGTGCTCTGTTTACTGACCAACACACTGCACACTGAGGCAGATAACTGATCACTTATGATTTATCTTAAATCTTTTTCATTTATTTTACTTAAATTGTCACATCATCAAAAATATTCTGCATTCTTAATCTTGAATGTATAATTAACCACCAAAGGAATTTACTTAACAATTAACTCCCTAAATCATCTAATTAACAAATAATATAAATCAGATGATGAGTTTGGTTCCTCCACCGAAAGTGAGCCACAGTGATACATTCTAATGAAGCCGTCGTACAAAAACTTCTGTTACACTACAGTGACCACACACACACACACACACACAGAGACACACACACACACACACACACACACACACAGAGACACACACACACACACACACACACACACACACACAGACACAGACACACACACACTCTCACACACACACACACAGAGACACACAGTTGTGGTGTTTGCATATGTGTGCTGTGTCAGTGCTGCACACACTTTAAGAGCTGTAGTGCTGATCAGAGTGTGTTCAGTCCTTTCAGAGCCACTGACACGCAGCACAATGATGATGGTACTGATTCTACTGCTGGGGACACTGGGACTCCTCGCTCACCGTGAGACACTCTCTTTACTTTTATTCTTCATACACATCAGCACATCACTCTCACACTCACTACTACATGTGTTTCCATTATTTTAACTCTGCATCCTTTTCTTTAGAGTCTTTTGGGGAAACAGTCTTGACTCAGTCTCCAGGAACTCAGTCTGTTTCTCCTGGAGACTCTGTTACATTCACTTGTAAAGCCAGTGGATATATACATGATGACCTCACCTGGTACCTGCAGAAACCTGGAGAAGCTCCTAAACCTCTGATCTATGATGCATATCACCTGCAGTCTGGGATTCCAGATCGTTTTCGTGGCACTTATACCGGTTCAAATTTTTATCTAAAAATAACAGGAGTTCAGGCTGAAGATGCAGGAGATTATTACTGTCAGCTGGAATACGTTCCGTACACACAGTGTTATAGCGCCGTACAAAAACCTCCCTCAGCTGTAGAGGAAGTGCTCTGAGTCAGAAACACACACTGATCTGAGAACAGCTGCAGAGCTGCTAAAGCTGCACTCCACTGAACATCATCAAACGTCTTCATGTTTAAATAAGAATCATTCCTCTTCATCAGCTGTTCCTTCTGTGCACAAAGCAAGGTCCATAAAGACATGGATGAGTGAGCTTGGGAAGAACTTGACTGGCCTGCAATTATTTCTCAGGCTGTTTTACATGATCCTAATGAAACAAGAAATGTTGACAGTGAACAGTCTGGTATCCTGGGCATTATAGATTTTAACATTTTTAAACTTCGAAACAGAACAAGCAGCAGTTACATTACAGTTTAAAGACCTTTATGAACCTAGAACATAAATCCTTTGTGGAACATAGAAGCTCTGTGGAGGAAGAAATTATGTTCACATTGAAAAAGCACCATTTACAAACTGATAATACAGTAACCTGATCCAGCAAAGAGACAATGACTTCACTCCCACACCTGTAGTCTATCTAATACCCCCATTCCACACATTCCAATTTGTTAGCGAACTCTCCCAACATCTCCCAATTTGAAAGTTATTGTGGATTTAAGTGTTAACAAATTTGTACTGTGTGGTCGTGAAAATGACTCTACAGTGATTTTTGACTCAAGACAATAACAAAGTGCAAGCGGCATGATAAGTTTTCAATAGCGAGTTGTTAAGGCATTTAATGATGTTTTACTGAGTCCTAAAGAACTGATAACAAAACTGTACTGCCACCACCAACATGAAGAGAAATTACGACAATGATTCAGACTATTACGACCTTTTGCCAAGGAGTCAATGATATGATAATGACCTCATACTGTCCAGTTAATGGAAAGACGCCAACCTTTAGACACTGAAGGAATGGGACATGTGTCAGATGCTTAGCTATTTAATGACTGTTAATTGAAGGAGTCCATAGAGGATAATACCATCAACTTTCCTCCACCAGAACATATGACCAATGATGACAATCCCATGCCTTATTTTATTCTCAGTGTTGATGATGTCGCCTTGAGGACTTATTGCATGAAGCCCCACAGTAGACATGAACTTACAGATGAAAAGCTTGTGACCAACTACAGGATATCTAGAGGGAGACGTGTTGTGGAGAACTCCATGTTGATGTGACTTATTGATCAGACTTTAGTATAAAAATACAATAGAACCTTGGATTGTGAGTAACGTGGTTTACGAGTGTTCTGTAAGATGAGCAAAGATTTTTAATAAATTTTGACTTGTAAACTGAGCGAAAGTATCATGTATCACGCATGTGCCTCTTATTTTGACACTGAGCGTCACATGATAACAACTGAGCCAATGATTTTTCTCACTCTTGCGCTGTGGAATTGTGGGTAATCGTCTCCCCTGCTGGGTCTTAGTGCTCGTCTCTCTCTGATATAATTAACGTCTCCCTCTCCTTTTCAGCGTGTCTCCTATGTGTGTGCGCACGCATAATTTGACACCGATACGTACAAACACTCCTAGACACACACACACACACTCTCGCCTTTACACGCTTCACACACACACACACACACACACACACACACACACACACACACACACACACACCGACACACACACTCTGCTTTACACAGAAAGCTCTGCTCTGTCATTATTCCTTTCAAAGGTAAGGTGCTGGTTCATTTGTTTGTTTGTTTTTTACTTTACAGCAGTGACTCTGTTAGTATGCGCTCACGCGAGTGTCATTAGAGAGATTTCTTTTTTTCCATTAAAACAGTGTTTCTGTTGTGTGTGTTTGTTGTGAAACTTAAAAAGCGAGGTGGGGGAGGGGTTAATTCCACACACATAGACAGTGCCTGCGCGCACAAACGGAAACACTTTTTTTGAAGGTAAAGTGCAGGTTAATTTGTTTTATTTTTACTTTATATATTGTATTAATTATTTTTATGTATTTTTTTTTATTGGGCTGTGGATCGAATAATTTTAGTTTCCATCATTTCTTATCGGAAACTTTGATTTGGTTTATGAGTGTTTTGGAATACAAGCCCTCTTCTGGAATTATGCTCATAATCCAAAGTTCCACTGTAATAGAAAAAGTAGAATATAAATAATAATATTATGATCAAATTTCAGATATTTTAGACTAAAACATTTTATGATTGGACTTTAACATGTAACATGTCAATTGTATTTAATCATCCCTATTTTCCTGAAAATATTACTTTTGCTAATTCTATCATTACTCCCATCAACACATAATATAAGGACTGATGATTGTTGTCGAACGGAGGAGATACCAATGCTTAAGAATCGATAACAAGTCCATAATGACACTTAAGAATAGATACCATGGCGCTATTGAGGTGGTAATGAAAAATTTATTCGGGAGACATCAGCCAAAGTTTTTGAATAAGATTTTCCTCCCAATGCTAACGATGCTAATGAACATGACAGAATTCACACCAAGCCCAAAAGAGGCTGCAAGGAGCGGTTACTGACCTCTACCGAGCTCTCCAGAACTCGTATTGAACTTGCATCAGTGTAGATTCAGTATCAAATGTGGGAATGGGGGTATAAGAGAATATAATGATCTGTGGTGTCTGAAGCTCTAAACAACACAAGCAAGGAGACACAACCCTGGTCTGACGCTAGTAGTACTGTGATGGCTTTTCACATTAATTTATTATTTGACCATTATAAATTAGAGGCCCATGCACTAGCATTTCAGTGTGGTGTAAGAATGAATATCCTTCTTCTTCAGCTCGTAATCTTTGATAATATTGAGCAGTTTTAGTGACGTTAGCTAGATAGAAATGAATAATGAGCCGGTGACATTTTCAAACTGTAGAGCATCAAGTTCTAGAGTAAAACATTTATTATGAGCAGATTTAGTATGGCGTGTCAGGTGTTGTTTTCTCATACAGGTGCCTTGACTTCTAATAAATCAAATTTGTCCTAGTTGTGGCCGGATGTGGTTTTGTATTTGTACAGACAGAAGCCTGGATACGTTCAGCTTGTGCTTTGTGGTCATGTTGTTGTTTTGTGAGTTTTCACTTGAGAAAGTTTCACTTATACATATTAGAAACATACACACTCAATGTATAGAACACACACACACACACACACACACACACACACACACACACACACACACAATGCATAGTAAACCTGCTTGCACTCTGCACTAAATATACATTCACATTATACATTATGTGACTGTGATCAGACCTAACTGTTATCTCTCCGTCTCTTCTCTCTCTCTCACTACACATGTCTCTCCTGAGCTGCCAGTGATCCAGAGCTCCTCTGTCCTCTGGACTTGTCTGACTCGTCCTGGTGTCCCTCTCCTGGTTGGAGATCTGGTCACATGGAGCCCCGTGTGGTCCGTCTGGGACGCGTGTGGTGACTGGGGACGGTTCCACTTCACCATGAAGACGCTCCTGTCCTCGGCTGATACAGACAGCTGTTCTCTGAGGACTCGTGACTGCAGTCGCTCGATAGTTCAGGACTGGAGTTTCCTACAGTCTACCTGAGTCTCCAATAACCAACTGGACTCCATATGAACTTAAACACGTCTCCTGTTCTACTGAACTTGCAGCCTCCTAACACACAGTATGAGTGCAGATCAATCCCTGCTCTCCGTTATCACCCAGATGAGGATGGGGTCCCTGCTGAGTCTGGTTCCTCTCAAGGTTTCTTCCTGTCACCATCTCAGGGAGTTTTTCCCTCAGCACCGTCGCCCTCGACTCGTTCATCAGGGACCATCTGATCATTCTGACTCACACACACTCACATCTCATACACACTTAAATAATTATTTTGATTGTGTGAAGCTGCTTTGCGACATTGACAATTCTTAAAAGTGCTATACAAATAAAATAAAATAAAATAAAATAAAATTAAATTGAATTGAATTAACCTCTTGTGATTGAAAGTATTATAAAGTTGACAGTCATGTAAATATGTGTAACTTTTTATGAAAATAAAAAAATATACACAGTTTGGCATCATATCATGATAAACACCATTTTCGCTCTTTTATTAATTTACTTATTTCGAAGTAATTCTTTTTTTCTCTGACTCAGTACAAGTGTTCGGAACAAAACATTTAATTTGAAAATCCACTACATTTTTGTCTCGACCTTTTATGTTTTAGAAAGTTGTTTAAGAAAAGCCTTTGATGTTTAAGAAAAGCCAATCACATCACTTCTTTCTGTCATGTTATCAGTAAACAGGGCCGGACTGGAACAATTTCAGGACAGGAAATCCCACATTGAACCCGGCCATTCTATGCTATCAAATATATTTAGAAACCACAGACGGCCTTTATTTTTTTGCCCTCTAATATAAACTATATTCCTCTTGTACCTGCCAATTCTGCTCTAGTGTTACAAACAGAACTGAACCACCTCATTGCACTTAGATAACCTAAGATACCCACATTAGCAAAACAATACATTTCTCCCTCCTCCCTTTCTTGTTGTCAGTGAAAAAACTCATGTAACTTTACAATAAATACTATTAATGTCTTTTAGCATCTAGTACTTCACGTGGCGATAGTAGAGGCGCTACATCTAATATTTGCTAGTAGTTCAAAACTTGTAAAGAAAAAAAAAACTGCATTAATTTACAGATGATGTTGTAACATTCACTGCATTTTCTTGAAGTGCTTTCTTTTTGCATGCCCTTTTCCTTTCTGCTCCACCAGATCGCTTTCTCTTCATGCTTCATGTCTGTTTAAAAGCTTTATTGCTCTGGGAAGGCACGGAGGTGTGGAGCAGATGTAGCGTAACGATGCCAGTCAGAACTAACAGGTTCAGATTTATGTATAAAGTATATTCATAGTATTCAAGTATAAAAATTATTATTATTATTATTATCATTATTACATGAACTGCCAATTTTGGAAATTATCACTGTAATATATTTCATGGGCAATAATACATAAAAAGAGAAAGGGATTATAACACAGCTGGCTGGCAGCTTTACGCTCTGTAACTGCCATAGCAGGCAGTCGTTTCAGCCCTGAATTACAGATACGTGTTGCTTAAGTCCTGCAATGCGTTTTGTTACATAACACATTATGTGTTGTACTACTGTCATACTCCCATACTGCAGTGTAAGCACGGCGGTGGAGTTACTCTGTAGTGTAACCATCTGTTTCAATAGTTGTTTCACTCCTTGATGCACATATTAAGGTAAATGCGCTTTACATTAAGCAGAGACATGATGGCACTCAAGAGATGCACAAACCATGTGTAAAAACCATGGGAGGCAGACACAGCTTTTGAGCTCACTATCTCTGGTACATCCTGTTTGCCAGTGGTGTTTCTAAACAACATTATTAACGTAGGCTCCACATAATACGTTTTTGCAGGCAGATGATGCGTGAATATCCAAATGCCTAAAAATGTAAATGTATAGATTGCACACCTGTACTTTGTTTTTAATACATCTCATGAATTTTCAGACAACATTTAGGATTAAAACACAAAGCATGCGTTTGCTGTCAAAATTGTACTATGTACACTATGTCTGACTAGATTCTAGATAAGAGACAAAAAGGAAATGGAAATGAGGACATGGCGGTGAAGTCTCTCACTCCTGCAGCGTCATATACACTGAAAACTGCAACCAGACTTTTACTTTCTCTCTCTGTCTCCTGGAAACAAACACAGGTAAGCTCTCTCTCTCTCTCTCTCTCTCTCTCACTCACTCACTCACACACACACACACACACACACACACACACACACACACACACACACACACACACACACAAATACACAGTGCCTGCGCGCACAAACGGAAACACTTATCTGTTAGGATTTATTTTAACTTTTTTTTAAAGGTAAAGTGCAGGTTAATTTGTTTTTTATTTTAACTTTATATATTGTATTAATTATTTTTCTGTATTTATTTTTTGGAGCTGTGGAACGAATTATTTGAGTTTTCATTATTTCTTATGGGAAGATTTGATTTGGTTTACGAGTGTTTTGGAATACGAGCTTGCCTCAGAAACGAATTATGCTCGTAATCCAAGGTTCCACTGTATAACTAAATAGCTAACATTTTGTTCACAGAAAACACTAAACTTATCCAGAGGTAAAAACACTGTTCTATTAAATAAAAAGATTTGATTTGATTTGATTTCCCACATGATCAACTGTGTACAACGCAATTATATATTTGGCTTATTTTAGCTTAAAGAATCACAAAAATGTACCATCGTTTTTCTAATTGTTTATATGATAAAAATGGAATGGAAATTTTTAATGGAAACAATTGGGCCTTTAATTCTCCCCATGTTGGGGGTCTTATCACCAGAGCACATCATTGGGTTGCATATTTGCTTTTGCACAGGTCTTATGTCAGATGCCTCTACCCTGATGCATTCCAACACATTCTATCTGGGTTTGGGACCAGCAGTAGGTGTGCAGACATGACTCATGTGACCTTTAAGTAAATTTCTCTGACTGGAAAATAAATCTGGGCCACAGCAGCCAAATCGTCGCATACAAGTTTACAGTCCACCAGCGAACTTAATAAACTTTATGATCATCACTATCATCAGGGAATTTGATATATTATAACATATATATATACATTTTGCACCAATGTGTATTTCGGACTAGCAGCTGAAATGTCAGCATAATGACTGGACTCCCCATAATGACTCCTCTTGAGTGGAGGAGACGCAGGATGCAACTGCAGATTGATCTTTAATAGAGTGAAGTGTTGCTATGGTCAATTTGATACCGAAGCTCCAGAGCTCCTGTTGAAGCTCTTATCAGATTCCCAATGATCACATGACTGACACTTCTCAGATGACAGCACTTTAAAGGAACATGCAACACTAGCGTTCACTTTGCACAAGTGCCGAGACAAGTAAATCTGTCGAAGGAGAGTTCTGCTTGTGCGCATACTTTATCAGATTTTGTAATCACTTTCACTTTACAAATAATTCACATAAGATATTGAGCTTTGTTTTACATACTTCCCAATACACCATACAAATTAATACATGTCTGTGTTACTAACAATATTTTGCACAACCATATTTTTGAAAGTTCAATGTTTATTTCTATTCATATAAGCATTCATTATTTTTAAAAAAATTTATAAAATAAGGATGGCTTGTGTTTTTCATCATTTCCTGTTCACAGGTCACTAATTCAATGAATAGGTGCATTTCACAGACAGAACCTTATGCCTGTTACAACCCCTGCTTTCCACCAGATGTCACTGTTTCATTATTAGGGCAACATATTGGCACAACATAGGCGTCACATGCTTAGGCTAACTGGTGTTCCCAAATTGCCCGTAGTGTATATTAGTCCTTGTACAGGCTCCAGGCCACCAGTGACCCTGTATAGAGAACAAAGCAGTACAGGTGATGAGTGAGTGAGTGATCTGACCAGGTTCAGGTTAATACAATTGATGTCAAGTGACCGTGACAGATGGGGTGGAATAATTACTGGAAAGTCCAAAACACACACTTGACTAATTTATAACCCTTTTTACACCCACCTTCACCACAACTTATGTTAGACTAAAATATTCTATCCATTCTATTAGGAATTTATTATTTTTAAACAATTTTTTTTTTTTTTTACAAATTCAAGTCCAAGACCATATTTAAGGAGAACAATGCCGGAGGGGACCTATGCACAACATGTGAAAGTACAAAAGACAGCAAGTCCAGGTCAATACATTAAGGACTCAAGTTCACAACTCAAGAAAACCCAGTTGCATTCAGAATGAAGGGTGTAGTAATTTTAGCTTTATTTTATGTGCTTGTGTTTTTCGTCATTTCCTGTTCACAGGTCACTAATTCAATGAATAGGTGCATTTCACAGACAGAACCTTATGCCTGTTACAACCCCTGCTTTCCACCAGATGTCACTGTTTCATTATTAGGGCAACATATTGGCACAACATAGGCGTCACATGCTTAGGCTAACTGGTGTTCCCAAATTGCCCGTAGTGTAATGAGGATGTTTTGTTTGTTTGTGTGTATTAAAGAGAGGAATCATACAGGAGAGCAATTTGGGAGCAGAAGGTTTTGGAAGTAAGTGAGCACAATGAAGAAGCTGCAGCAGGACAACACACCTTTACCACTGGGATCAATCACCTCTCAGACATGGTACGATCCATTCATTGTCTTTCCGTGATGCTCATGGGGTTATATACATGAAGGATCATCTTCCTTTCCTTTTACCTGCGTCGGTGTAGACAACAGAGGAAGTCAACGCTAAGTTGAATGGTCTAAGGCTGGAGAACTTTTCTCCTGTGGACAGTAATGAGAATTTCAGTAACGTGTGTTTCCTGGTCAGGTTCGATTCCCACCTCTGTGTGCATGAAGTTTGCATGTTCTCCCTGTGCTTGGTGGTTTTCTTCCCACAGTTAAAGGACATGCAGATTGGGTTCATTCCGAGTGTGTGTGTGTGTGTCTGGGCTGCAACGTATGGGCGCCTGGTCCATGCTGTACTCTGCCTCGTGCTAGTGAAGGAGTGAGTGAGTGAGTTGTATTAACCAGGCAGTATCTGATGAAGTCAACTGAGCACAAGAAGTGCAGGAAAATAAATACACATATACAGCAGAAAGAACGTAGTCACTCACACTAATATTTTGTCAGATTAC
This sequence comes from Clarias magur, assembly GCA_013621035.1. Classification (NCBI taxonomy): domain Eukaryota; kingdom Metazoa; phylum Chordata; class Actinopteri; order Siluriformes; family Clariidae; genus Clarias; species Clarias magur. Next base: position 240,708 of record QNUK01000758.1, on the reverse strand, counting down.
TGGGCATTTTCACCATGGAATTGTTTTGACAATCTTGTGTAACCTTGTGTCAAAGCATTTATTTGTATTCAGCATGTCATTAAGATTTGTGATGGGGTCAGTACAAGCACGTATTGTCCAGTCCATGTGTGAAAACGATTCCTCGTGCTCTCACAACCGCTATTTCACACTCTGAGTCCTGGAATACGGCGTGTACCATCAGGGATGAAGAAACCCTCCGTAGATGTGATGTGCTGGTGATTCAGTACATTCAGGTGGTCATGTGACTTCATGTTATTGAGTCTCGACCTGAGCGACTGAAGCGACCCCAGATCATAACACTGTCTCCAGAGGCGCGTACAGTGGACGCTATGCATGATGGGAGCGTCGCTTCATTACAGCGCTTCCCTTCTCACCCTGACCACGCCCATCACTCTGGGATAGACTCAGTCTGGACTCGTCAGGTCACATGACAGATGTTTTTCATCGCTCCACAGTCCAGTGTTTATGATCCCTAGCAAACTGAAACCTTTTTTTCTGATGTGTTTCAATAAGTGTTTTTTTGTTAAGCCACAAGTTATGAAATAAAAATAAAATAAAAAATAACTAATCACAGTAAATATTTATTAAATATACTTGTTACATGCCTAACTTTGGACTTTGTATAATCTCATATTAGCAAAATAAGCTAACTGCACTCGCGCTATATACTCACCAGAAGCAGCGACATTTACTGGCCCACTTGTTGCTTTCACAAAGTCTGCGGCTTCAGTGATTTTAGATCTTTGTGTCAGATGTTACTCAGGTATACTGATGTAGAATTCCGAGCATTTCAGAAGTGTCCGAGGCTTTTATTGACATTAAGTTTATGCAGAGAGTCTTTATTTGCAGTCTTTTTCAAGACCTCTGCAATTTGCCCTGGCATGCTGTCAATCAACTTCTGGGCCACACCCTGAGTGATGGAGCTCAGTCTTACATCATCAATGCCAACAAAAACCCCTTTATAAACAGAAGCACATTTATAAATGTGAAAGTTATTTCTGGAATTTATACATTTATGCAAATCCTCTTTGTGATGATGCCCGCTGGAAAAAATGCACTTTGGAGGCTCTGGACAGGCAACTAAAGAAATATTACTACATGCTACACTTCTGTATGACTTACTGGCTGGAGGAAGATCAACAGCAGACTTTGTGTTCTGTTTTTTTTTTTTTTTTTTGTCAATAAATATTAGATGTAAACTGTTTAATATTAAATTAAATTAATGAATAAAATGAAAATGAATATAATCAACCAATGACCTGAATCTACCCTACACTAATTACTCAAGTGTCATTCACCAAACTGTCCTGCAGAGGGTGCCAACATCACCAAAAAGTGCAAGGCTCGTAACCTCACTCTTCATTGCTTGCAGCTCTTAACAATATTGAGCCTCATTTGTTCCTCGCAATCTTCTAGCTGCAATTATTAAAAAAAAAACATTCTCTAACTGATATATATATATATTTGTATTTCTATTGTTAACCCCTGTTGGTAAAACAGTTTGCTATGCATATTGAATCGTGACCTCTTTATAGATTACGATTGTAACTAGAGTGTAGACACAAGAACATCAGTCCCTGGCTGAGTTTTTACAGAGAGGTGTAATCAAGTCCCACAGCGAGCACTTAGATGAGTGTAGGTGTGGTGTTTTGGCTGCTACTTGGCCCATGTGCGGGTGTGTCCTTAAACTGATAAGACAGCAGCAACTGCCAGAAAAGAAACACTTGTTAATCTAAAATGTGCAACAAGGCTCCATTTAAAGCAAGCTGGTAGCATGAGCGGCAGCGTACCGCATTATGGCTGAGTTCATGTTGAACACAAGAACCAAACCGTGGGTTTAACAGCGATGCAGCGCTGCAGGAGTGACTCCGCCCTGACGTTTAACACACACACTGGAAAAACTCACATACTGATATGAATGAAAAGCACAACAATGAACACACAAACACAGAGAAACAGAGATGACAGTAAAGAAATAAAAAAGCAATAAACCAGAGATATGAGGGTGGAGCTAAAGATCTCGGGATAAGATGTCAGTATGAAAGGCCACAGATGTCGTTAACATGGTTTTCAGTAGGACGTGAACATGCTGCTGTTCACACTGCTGATTCCTGTTCTAGACTTCTTGTGACAGAAGTTCCCTGGTGTCCAAAACCTTTTTGTTGTTTTTTTTAAATTAGTCATGATGATGCCTGAAGCAACTTGACAGAAGGTCATGAAGCCATGTGTAATAGAGCTGCTAATGTGAGGAGATCTGCAGCAGAGACCTGCACGGGTATGAGGACGCTGTTACGACGTTCCCACTGTTCCCTGCTTGTTTTCTGGTTCCAGTAAAGCACAAGTCATTGAAGGTGACCAGGCCAATGTTTCGCTGTTTCCTATCCTGTTGCGTGGCTTCTCTAAACCAGACCATGGTGTACGGGCACAGGTTGAGTTGATGTCTTTTGTGTACAACCAGATGATAAATAAAGAAATGAACAAGGACTTTCATGCTTTCGGTTTGAAGCAGTTTCAGTCAGTCTGTCGATTTGGCTTAAGGTCGATTAACAGACAGTAAGAACGGCAGCGGAGCCACTAGTTAGGGACCAACACTCACTCACTCATCGTCTATACCACTTCATCCTGTATTCAGGGTGTGTGTGTGTGTGTGTGTGTGTGTGTGTGTCAAAGTCAACATCAAAAGAAAGGAACCACAGTGTATATAGAGAGTTTACCACAAGATTTGTAAACCTCAAAGACAACACGATTATAAACAAACCGGTCAAAGACTCTAGGTAAGAGTAAGAGTATAGAGAGGAGAAGGAACTGCTTATGGTCCAAAACATACCAACTCATCTCATGGCACCGGCTTTTGTACCTGCCAATGGAGCTAGTGCTTATTTATTTATTTATTTATTTATTTATTTTATTATGTTACTGCTGACAAAAGCATCAGATTGAATGATGACTTATTAGTCCCCAAGTGAATTATACTGTTACAGCAGCCAGGTCGCAATTATGAAAAAGCAAAGGTTTAACTTACAATTACTCTGAAAAATAGTGAACATTAGAGACAGCGGACATTCTTCTGCACATATGGGTCGCATGCTGGACATGAATGCAAACGAGAAAGAATCTGAGCTTCTGTAAGACGTAGCGTAGCGTCTGCTCTGTCCCACCCCGTAGACAAGTCTAGTCTGTAACCCAGGTGAACGTCAAGTCGCCCATCTACAAACATCTCCTACACACCGTCCCCGGTCCACCAAGCTCCGCCTCCTGTCCACTGTCAAAAACTGTTGACCACAGAGTCGGAGTAGATTCAGAGCAATACAGCTTGGACTGAGTTCAAGACATGGAAGAAATCTAAGAACACGATTGCTGAGCAAAAACAAATGCTGAGTGAGATTTTATGTTCTGTGCAAGTGACGAAGCAGGTGATGAAGCCTTGACTACGCCATGCAAACTAGGATCTTCAGCCACATTAAGTGGCCCATCATGTTTTCAGTCCTGTCCATTTCTCTATGTAAAAGATAACAAGATCAACCTCCTTCTTACAAAGGATATTTCTGCTTATCAAACAGCTCCTCTGATGAGTCGGCAGGATGTGGTTTTCTAGGCGTAGAGACTCGAGACTAAATCGGCCTTCGACTTGTGATTGTGGTCACGTTCAGCTAGTTTCCATACCATGAGACCATGTTAGTTTACTGCAGGTTAAACTTTATCCAACAAGAAAATAAATCTTAATAGACAGATGATGATACAACCATGCAGTAGTGTATGTGTAATGTGATACATCTGTCACTCAGACCTCAGCAGGCAGATGTGACATGTCCTGTCCCGGCCTGCCTGCCTGCCTTATCATCTCTGTTCTCACTTCCTTCCCCAGTTCAGAGATGCAGCGTCCTCCGTTGTAGGAGCCTTGAGTGGTGGACAGGGGTCAGCATGGCCGCGCTCACCGGTCTGCAGCTACACAACTACACAGCCACTGGCTGCTTTCTGTTAGAGCTGGCAATCAGTTTTTCGGCAGTGGTGCCCCTGTGAGATCGGACCGGATGCAGCAGTGAGCCTGGGCTGCACATCATATTGTCAGTTGTCTTTTCTTGGACCACTTTTAGTCTGGACTAACCTGTCTGACCATGTGCATGAGAACTGACTGTCGACTTGCTATAACAGATCACTATAATGTCTCACACACACCGGCACAAGTCTACAAAATCTGTTTCCCATTTATGTCAACACGTGTATCTGTATGATTCCTGTAAAGGTTTTATGAGACTGAAGGAGAGAAAGAGAGAGAAATGAAGGCTTGGCTGTGAGGTCATTTCCTCCTGAGTGCTGTGCTGTATACACCAAGAACTGCAGCAAGGCTTTACTTTCTGTAAACAACCTCCTGGAAACACACACAGAGGTAAGAGTGTCTCAGTCTCTCTCTCTCTGTCTCTCTCTCTCTCTCTGTCTCTGTCTCTCTCTCTCCATCTCTCTCTCTGTCTGTCTCTGTCTGTCTGTCTCTGTCTGTCTCTCTCTCTCTCTGTCTCTCTCTCTCCATCTCTCTGTCTCTGTCTGTCTGTCTCTCTCTCTCTCTCTCTGTCTGTCTGTCTGTCTCTGTCTCTCTGTCTCTCTCTCTCCATCTCTCTCTCTGTCTGACTCTGTCTCTCTCTCTCTCTCTGTCTCTGTCTCTCTCTCTCCATCTCTCTCTCTCTGTCTGTCTGTCTCTCTCTCTCCATCTCTCTCTGTCTCTGTCTCTCTCTCTCCATCTCTCTGTCTCTGTCTGTCTGTTTCTCTCTCTCTGTCTCTCTCTGTCTGTCTGTCTGTCTCTGTCTCTCTGTCTCTCTCTCTCCATCTCTCTCTCTGTCTGACTCTGTCTCTCTCTCTCTCTCTCTCCATCTCTCTGTCTCTGTCTGTCTGTCTGTCTCTCTCTCAGTCTCTCTCTGTCTGTCTGTCTCTCTCTCTCTCTGTCTCTGTCTGTTTTCTGAATGCAAAATGGGACTTAAAGTAAATGTGTCACACATTCTGATGAGACGAGGGGAGAAACATCTAGTGAGGTCAGTTTTTTTTTTTCATGTTGTGCTTGATACCATATTATCGATCATCCTGATCCAGACGGTTCAGTTTTGTCAATGGATCCTCATTTTAAAAAATCGATATCAGATGCTGCCTTTAAACAGCGATGTTATTAAATTCTTTTTTTTTTTTTTTTTTTTTATGATTGTTTTTAAATGTTGACTGTTTATGGTAGAAACTCCTCCTCTCTCCGCCTTGTCACATGGAACTGGAGGGTATTAGTGAGACACGCAGGGCAACAGGTTCTGACAGCAGCAGAAATGAAACAAAGCATCGTTTGGAGCGAGTCGTCTTTCATAAACAACAATAGCAGAATGATGTAACATCAGGAAAGCGTCCTGGCAACACCAGAAGCACATGGAAGACGAGGAGTGAGGAGAGGCGTGCTGTAGACACGGTCACATGCATGTAGTTCATCTGGAAAGACTAAGATTAGTGTAGTCATGTAGTGGGGCAGCGGTAGGTTAGTGGTTAAGCTGTTTCATTACAGATCAGAAGGTTATGGGTTCAAACCTCAGCTCCACCAAGCTGTTGGGCCCTTGTGCAAGGCCCTCAACCACACACCACGTAGATTAAAACGATCAGATGAATGTAAGACGCTGTGGATAAGAGCATCTGCCAAATGTCGCCCAGATATCCTGTGGTTTCCTTAAATACTTAACTATAGCTACGGTTCCATATCTAACCTGTGTTAGTCTGGTATGACGATGAGTTATGATTGGTTATGCCGAGGCCACTGACACGGGAATGATATCAAACATTTAACAACGAGCAGTGTAGTTACTCTTTTCCTCCTTCTATCTGTTCATCATGATCATATCAGTTTAGCGCAACCGTTCTGCTCTTGGTCTCGACTCAACCTGTGTTTATTGTAAATTGTTCTTATTAAAAGTGAAAGCATAACGCAGAAGGCAGTGTTGCAGCAGTTTATTATCTTTTTTTTTTTTTTTTACTAAAGCCAAATCTTACAAGTACATTATCTAATGTTTTGGTTTTCAGAATTTCACAGATATTCCTGTTTTTGAGTACACACAGACTTTCTGAAAGTATCAGTGTCAGTGTTGGTATCATAATGCTAGCCTTAGTTTAAAAGTAAAATTATTGCCCATCAGAAACACACATTCCATTTTATTTTTCAAGTTTGCGAATAAGGTTGGTGCTGCAAAATCTTTCGTTCTGAGACAGAAAACTCCTAAGATCCTAAAAGCAACATTCTGTAGGTCTCCCCCTCAACAAGACCATTAATAATGTCGCCTTCAACGTGCCACCACTGACTCACGTTTCCTAACATACAACGTTTCCACAATAAATATTTAGCTATTATATACAGTAACTAAAACCTGTAATCATGTGTCTAAAACCATTCGACTCATTCCAACGAGCTCCTAACCACAAGGCTGAAGTCCTCACCGCTCTCTAACCCATGATCGGAGGCGCGTCTCTGCGTGTGTGTGAGACAGTGGAGTGATCATCACACACACAGAGAGTTTGCAATTCACCACACACGGTCTGATAGAAGCTTCACTAAACCTCTAAAGCAGAATATAAAGTAAATCTGATGAAGTTCTCGGGACTGTCGACCATCTCCTGGTTTATTCTCCTAAACTTTTTGTCTACAGAGTATTCATAGGAATTTAAAACTACCTCATTTATTTAAACAACAAGAAGAAACGTGCAGCACATGAGCAGTAATGCACATGTTCAGTGTGGAGAGTAATGTATCCAACACAGGGGTAAATAAAACAAAGGCGATTCTCATCACTTCAGCTCTATGTGGTGTTCTGGTTGAGAGCCCTGATAGCCTGCAGGAAGAAGCTCCTCCTCAGGCTCCTCCTCCTCCTCAGGCTCCTCCTCCTCCTCCTCAGGCTCCTCCTCCTACTCAGGCTCCTCCTCCTACTCAGGCTCCTCCTCAGGCTCCTCCTCAGGTTCCTCCTCAGGTTCTCTGTGCTGGCCTTCAGGGAGCAGAAACACTTTCCTGAGAGAGCAGTTCATTGCTGGGTGTCTGAGGTCCTCGTCATGTTGTGATGTTTCTCATCAGGGAATTAACCCTAGTTTAAAAAAGCAAGTCGATAAAGTTCACTGAACACTTGACCTGATTACAGTTTTAACCTTGCTTCACCATGTTTGTTTTGCCCTTGTGCACAGCGACTTACACTTATGTCATTATACATCTGAGCAGGTCAGAATTACGGGTCTCGCTCACGGGCCCAGCAGTGGTACTGTAGCTTGGTGGTGTTGGGGTTTCAACCCATGACCTTTTGATCCAAAGTCCAACATCTTAACCACTGAGGAGCCCGGCCCTGTACATTTATTTAAAAGAAAAACTCATAATAATAATAATAATGAAAAAACATATCTCTCCCTTTGCTGATGCGCTGGTTGCTTGGTTACTGACGGCGGAGCTCTGGCGCTTCTTCATTGCGGGACTTTGCTGTTCTGGCACAAAGTTTCTTGAAGAAGTAGCGCGCGGATGAGCAGTTTGCTTGCCGGTCAGATGCAGGGTGAAAGTCGACGGTGGACGAGAGACAAAGAGCTTGCTTCAGGGGTGTAGTTGACGTTCAGTCAATGGATGACGTTGGAAGACGTTCAACTGCTGGATGACGTGCTGATGTGCTCGAACACTGGGGTTTTAACCCTTTGTTGTCGGTCCGTCCCACAGGTGATTCGTCCGACTGGACTTAGCCCCGCCTCACGTGGTTCCCCCTTTTGTGCACACATTAGGCCAGGTTTTTCGGCTGTCATGTCGGACTCAACCGGTTGGACATTTCAATACCTTTTATAAATGAATTCTACACGCGTTCAGTTCATGCTACTAATATTTTGTGTACATAAGCGTTCTTTGAATAAGACAAACTTTCGGTTGATACCACACATCCCATATCTTGCACACTCATTCATACCTTTATCCAGTTACAAAAGGGTTTATAAATGCTGATCACACCTTTTAAGTTGTGCAGAATAATCAGACACACATACAGGCATCAAACATGCTGAGTGAATATATATGGATGTGAGTTTAGACCTACTGGCACGCTTTAAAGATGATCTGGAATAGTGTCTCTGCCGTGTGCCTCTTTGTTCGTTGAAAGGCATGTGGGGAAACACGGGACATCCTGTGTCCTGGGGTCAATGAGAGTGTCAGTGGTCTGTGTTTACCAGATTGCCAATTTAGACCATTGGACTTCGAGGTCGCTTGGACGTTTATAGTTCCAGGTGTAGCAGGCCTCCCTCTCCCAGGCTTGGTTAAGTTTCCCGCTTCCTGATGTTAGAGACGGCTGCATTGTCTTAGAGGACTGATAAGCCTAGGAGATGGCGTCATGCACTCTGCTCGAATGGACCCTGGGATGGAATAGACTGATGGCCCATTCTGGGGCTTGTTCATATACAACAAAATGCAACCAAATAAAATTACATAAAAAAAAGAAAAAATTAAATAAATATGGTAGTGATCTCTGTTCTCTTTCTTTAGTTCTTTATCAATTCATTTAGTTCTTTATCAATCCCAAAGGGAAGAGTAATGCATAATGCAACCAGTTTACAAATTATATAATAATTTAGATACAACTAATAATAAAAAGATACAACCAGAAAAGATGTGGAAGATTATTAGACTGCAAGGTTAAAATCTAATTTAATTTAGATAAATCAATGCAAAAAAGGTTGGAATATAATTTACAGAAGAGAATATATAAAATTCTATGATACGCTGTACGATCGTGCAGTCAGGTAGACATTTTTACATTAAGATCTTAATGCGGCAACACAGTTCATATTTCATATACATACGTTATGATCGTACTTACAAAGGGAACCTTAAACAACCGCAAGATATCATGAGCACCTACAATATATGGATAAACTGTGATATTAATAAAACAGAAGCTAATGAAAGTACATGATGGTGTTAGAGCAGTTAGGTGGATAATATCGAGAAGTGTGTTCATGGATTATTACCAGATTTAAGAGTTTGGCTACAGAACAGGAGACCCATGACTAAATATGGTGAAGGTGTCAGAGAAGACGTTTCCTTTCCTGACACAGATGAGTGTTATTGTACAGTGTAACTGCAGTCAGCAGAAATGGCTTCCTGTGGCATTCTTCATCTGTAAGCACTAGATCACGTAAGCTGCGACTCATCTACTCAGGTTGCACTTGTTTTCTATAGACAGGTTTAACCATATCATTAAGACCTAGGCGAAACCTTTTACTACACAGAGGCCTGCATAAAAAGTACAATATGCGATGTCTTCTGGTGGTCTTTGCCATGTCCTGTCCCTGACTCATGGAAAGTTTTATCAAGTGGAACCTTGTATAATCCAGAGACTTCCACCTGACTTTCTCCCAAAGCTTTCGTAGAATTCGTCCTTTCTTAGAAGATGCTGATGTGTTTCATCACTTCGTTGTACTGATTGGGTTGGATGAGGTGCTAATGATGTCATCGAGACGTCTAGTAAACCTGATACTGATACAGCACCCGCTTTCGGTTCAGCAAGAGGACGTTAAGCTAAAGCAGCTTTAAGCAAACGTCACTTGTGATGTTATAGTGTGAAAAGAAGTGAATCTTTTGTTGTTGTTGTCGTTGTTGTTTTGGTCACATGCTATGGTGGATTCACTAACCATGACCACTCTGAGTACTTAGATTAATTCACCTCATATGTGGAGATGTTTTCCTCCTCCTTACTAAAACGTGTCTGACATTACAGTGTTTACTGATTCACGCAGTTCCTCACCTTCTTCATTTTTACTTTTTCCACTTGTCTTCTTTTATGACTACATTTTCTACAAGTTTCACAACTTAATTTTCATCTGCTGAAGTCCTGTTTGTTTCACTTCTGGTGATATTTAAGACCTCGAGTCTTATCACTAACACCCGCAATCCTCAGGTTTAACACGTACACTCTTACCCATACAACATCCACCACTGACAGGAAGTTAGAAAAAAAAAAGATCTACAGTTGAGGAAGAATGAGGACAGTGAGGACAGGGACGCGGTGAGGACATAGTGAGGACAGGGACGCGGTGAGGACATAGTGAGGACAGGGACGCGGTGAGGACAGGGACGCGGTGAGGACATAGTGAGGACAGAGACGCGGTGAGGACACAGTGAGGACAGGGACACGGTGAGGACACAGTGAGGACAGGGACGCGGTGAGGACATAGTGAGGACAAGGACACAGTGAGGACATAGTGAGGACAGGGACACAGTCAGGACATAGTGAGGACAGGGACGCTCAGATAGCAAGGCATCGTCACAATGCAATTAACTCATTTAATACATTTAATTACTTCTGTTTCCTATTTAAACATTTTTTCTATTTTTTTTTCTACAAGGTTCAATAAGATGTAACAGACAAGAAGCAGGAACCAAACTAACCAATCAGAGAACAGCAAGACGAGCTCTACAAACATTATCTTATCTTTACTCGGGTTGTAAATAAAGGAATCTGCAAAAGTTTTAGGAAACTTTATAAACTTTATAAAAACTTATGACCAGCTCATAATATATACTTTGTTTCAGGACAGTAGCTTTGAGAAAACACAGCCTTACAAACAGGAACTATTATACGATGATTGTGGACCATAACAGATTCAATACGTATTAAAACAACATTTGAAATAATCTACTGCAGCAATCCACAGTAGCTATAAGAGGTGGATGTACTTGTAATTCAGAAAAGCTAAAAGCTTCCTCGGTTTATGTTCATCTTAGTGTTTTTTGTAACGTTTTCTTAGCAAACCATGTGATACTCAACATCAAGCTACAACATGATACTTTGTGACCGGATTTACCTGCTTTATGACTTCAGTATCTACAAATCAAAACAGTGCGCGCACACACACACACACACACACACACACACACACACACGATAGGTAAACAGAAAACAGACGATAAGGTAAGAGAACTGCTCTAGAGTTTTAAATCAAGGTCAAATTTAAATAGAAATCACGTTAGCATATAAAAGCCCTGTCTGCTACTTCGTCCCACTGCTTCACGCTCTGTTTGTCTGAGTATTTATGACTGTGTGGAAGTCCAGTGTACTATAATAAGCAGTAAGCAGTTTCAGGAATATCAACGGCAGCTTTCTGGCACTAACAGTCGTGCCACGTTCAGGGTCATTTAAATCACCTTCTCCATTCCGGTGCACAGTTTGAACTGAACTTACTTGCTGTTCTTGTGCTGGCAGGTGTGATGATGCGTGCCTTGCTCTTGGCTCTGCTGCTCTCTCAGGGTTGCTGTGATATAAATCGGGATGGTTACTGGATCTCCTGGAAAGCTGAGTTTAATAAAGACTACACCAGTGAGGTACGAACACAATTTAATTGAAAAATAAAAGATTTTTATTTGCGAAATATGACAAAGACAGTTTTTTGTTATATAGAACAGGAAGATATAGTTTAAATGTTTCCTGTAATAACAGAGACGAAGACCTTTAAATTATTTGTGCTGATCTGGGTAGACAATATAACACTAACTAACTAACTAACTAACTAACTAACTAAATAAATAAATACCCTCCACAACAAACAAATAAAAGAAACTACTGCGGGCACTTCAGGGTGATTTATTTCATGTGATCTCATTATGGCTTTTATCTCGGATCGTAATCAGGACCTATTTACACATTCTCCTTGTTTGTTCACATTGCAGGATCATGATTATCCAAAACCGAATCGAGAGCAGCTTAACCTCTGACTCAAATATCCTCACACGAACACATGACATTTTCTCTTCAACTACATTGTCTATATATATTGTATATCCTTGTAAGGTCCTCATACGACGACTGTTATACATAGTTATTTCGCCAAACGTTGTCCTGTTTAAAGACTTTGATTAAGTTCCTAATTAAAAGCAACAGAAACAGAAAGCAGAATTCACACGGAACGGTAAAGAAACGGTAGAGGCGGAGTCTCGGGAGGTTAAGAAAGTGCAGAGTCAAGACTGAGCTGCACAGTACTGGGAAAAAGTCTCAACTGGCCCCAGCTGTCCTGCTTTTGGCCTATTGAGGAGATTTAATGAAAGAAACGGGAAGAAATGTTTTACTGTGACAGAACTAATCACCGCCTGATCACCTGTCATCACCCGCACCTGTTTCTCACTGGGTCAGGACTTAACGTAGACCTTCTCACGCTTCACAGGTCACTGTGTGGCTTAACAGACTACATTCATCCAGGCCAGGTCCTCACACAGCCGGGTATTTTTAAAAAACGAGATTTTTCTTCTTCTTTGTTTTTGGAAATAATTCTGTCCACACGACCGAGGGTTTAAAAATATCTTTGTCCACATGAAAATGCAAAATGCCCTGTTAAGCGCCTCAAGCTCCTGAATCAACAGGGGGCCAATCAGAAGCCTCGACAAAACGCCATTAGCTGCCGTCGCTGTCTGTGTAGTCAGAGTTTTGTACAGTATGTACAGTAGCAGCAGTAATACATTCAGGCACCTCTGTTCATTAACGTACTGTAACGTGTGAGTAACTGTGTGCACACGCATGTAAAAAGTCCAGTACACAACGCTAACACAGTCACTAGTCTACTGTACGTACGTCCGCTATTGCACAAACTATCCTCATAAACAACGCTGACATCAAATCAATGAGACGAGCACACAGACGATGACATCATCGGCACACGGTGACGTCACAACAGGCCGAAATCTCCCCGTTTCCCTCCACACAACAGCACTGAAAACGGGGTTTGGAAAATGTTCAGTTTGGCCAGAGTTTTCCAAAAGCTCCGTTTCTCAACGACCAAAACGACGTTCGCGTGTGGACGAAAGGCTTTTAAAAATACCCGGCTATGTGTGGACATGGCCTGAAACTGATCAGGTACAGGGACTAGACGTTTTCTGGGGGAAAGTTGAAGTAGTATTCTTGTGATAGTTATTACAAATAGTGTGTTTGTGTGTGTCAGAGAGAAGAAGTATACAGGAGAGTCATTTGGGAGCAGAAATTTTCAGAAGTCATGAAGCACAATAAAGAAGCTGCAGCAGGAAGACACACCTACACCATGAGGATCAACCACCTTGCAGACATGGTAAGATCTGGTATGTCTGTGTTTCTAAGATGTTACTGGGTTACAAATGGAAATCCAAACATTTCACCTGTGTGTCCGTGTGTACGTGTACATAGACAACAGAAGAAGTCAACGCCAACCTGAATGGACTGAAGTTAGAGAAGTTAGAGGATTTGTCTCCTGGGGTTGCTAATGAGAACTTCCTGAGTGGTTTGCCCCTCCGGCCAGTGTGAACTGGACTGAGGATGGATTTGTTACGCCGGTGAAAGACCAGGTATATAAGTGCATTAGGAAGTTTTCAGAAGGCATTGGAGGGAATATTATATTATATGTGCTTTTGTATGGAATTGTTTCACTTCATGAATACTTTCACTCTGTGTTGTGTGGTTGTGTTTTTGGCTCTAGGGGAAATGCAATGCATGCTGGGCTTTCAGTGCAGTGGGAGCTTTAGAAGCTCAAATGAAGAAAAAGAAGGGTCGTCTGGTTCCTCTGAGTGTTCAGAACCTGGTGGACTGCAGTTTTGGGGAGGGAAACAAAGGCTGTAATGCAGGACTCATGACTAATGCTTTCAATTACATTATAAACCACAATGGAATCACCAAGGAGTCTGAATACCCTTATAAGGAAAAGGTCATTTTTTAGCTTTGTATTCTAAACAAAAGTGTGTTAAATCATTTATCTACCTCTCATCAAACTAAAATATTTAAAGATATTATTCTGGTCTGTTTTACTAATTTAGTGCCACCATACGTGTTGGGTCGCTTCACATTTTAGTGAGCTACAGTTTGACTTGGTCAAGTGAGGGATAACAAATGACAAATAATTCAAGTACCAGAAATGTTAAGGCTGAAGCAGGGCTAAGATGATAATATTCAACTTTTTCTAACTGAAATGCATGATGGATTGTTGAGTTCTTTGGCGGCTGATGTTCAAAAATCCTCCATAGTGTCTTTCACAGTTTTACGCTTTTACTAGTGATAAATAAAGGTCAGGGTCAAAGTCAAAAGTTTGGATGCAAGTTTGAATTTAATTTCTATATTCTAGAACAATAGTGGATTCTTTTTAAAGGCTATGAACAGACTCACCTCATTAAATGAGATTATTGTATATATTAGACGCATTTTTCTATTGGTTTACAATGTAGAGTTGGTGTAGAATTAGGTGTGCGAACTTCTGACTTGTAGTGTGTGCATAGTACATATATATGACTATGTATATGTCTATGTGCTTCATTGCATAGAATGGGAGTTGCGATTATCATTATCGGCATAAATATGGACGCTGTTCTGGTTTCCGGGTGCTTCAACGTTATAGCGAGTATGAGCTGCAAAAGGCAGTGGCTAACATCGGCCCAGTTGCAGTGGGAATTAATTCTAACCAGAGCACGTTTCATCTTTATGGGCAAGGTGAGCCATACACACACCTGCAGAGTTGTAAAAAAAAAAAAAAAGGACTCCGCTATAAAGCATATTTACATTTACAGTTAGCAATTTGCCACTCTTATCCTCTTAAACCCATTCAATGTTATGACCTTACCAAGAGACCTGGTATAGAGGGAGAACAGAGGAGGACCAAGTACTGAGCCTTGAGGGACAACAGTAGAAAGTTTGCGTGGGGCAGATGTGGATCTTCTCCATGTCACCTCATACGACTTACAGTATCTTCTAGGTAGAAAGCAAATCGTTTCGACGCTGTTCCACAGTTTCCAAGGCTTGTAAGAATAGATAACCGAATCTTGTGGTTCACCATGTCAAATGCAGCCGACACGTCCAGGAAGATGAGGACAGATGTTCATATATCGTAGCACAGTAGATCTACAGGTGTTGTACAGTATATTACGCATCCTTTTCATGCATCTTTATAAAGAGAGCCCTTAGCCTTACTGTTTTAATAATAGTGTTAAATACAGTATAAACCTAGGTTATTCACAGCATCATGGGATTAGCCAGCATGATGCTGACAAAATCTTATCTAGCTTTTATTAAAATAGCCGCAAAACTGCAACTATGTTAGGGACACACAGCGTAGCCTCTGCTATTTGACAATGACTACCAGCAGTGGGTAATATTTACTTTATGACAGCTTTATGATTACTAGCTTAATATCATTGATTTGGTATCGATTAATATCATTGGTATATAAGAAAAAGATTTGGTTGCTGCAACAGTCTCTATTATACAAGGCCCCAACAAATATCTAACACCTTTTGATCAAAGTAGGCGTGGTGGATCAGAAAATACAACCATTTCAGTCTGGTACTGAGGCATGAGATCGTACGGTAGTATTTTAAATCATTGCAAATGTTCAGTGATGATAATCTAATATCTGATCTCAAGCAGGTGCCTGTGAATGAGTGTGTGTGTGTGTGTGTGTGTGTGTGTGTGTGTGTGTGTGTGTGTGTGTGTGTGTGTGTGTGTGCTTTAGGTATTTATAGTGACTATTCATGTGCTGGTGATAAAATAAACCATGCTGTTCTGGTAGTTGGATATGGAAAAGAAGGAGGGCAGCAATACTGGCTAATCAAAAACAGGTTACACACATTTTTCTCTTTAGGAAATTATTAAACTATTAAATTATTATATGGCCAAATAATAGGTTGTGAATATAAAATGTTATACCCACTTATACTTCTACTTTTGATACAGCCCTTTTATCTCTCTCTCTCTCTCTCTTTTACAGTTGGGGTCCTGATTGGGGCGAGGGAGGTTATTTACGCCTGGAGCGAAACAAAAACATGTGTGGAATCGGCATGTATAGTGTTGTCCCCATTGTCTGAACTCAGATCAGGGCTCTTGCTAGTATTGACTAACTGGAAATGTTAATGTATGTTAAGTTGATTTGTATTGTAGCATCTGATGGCTGTGATGAGAAAACATTTATTTTTGTAATAAACAAAACTGTCTACATTGTATAACATTAAACCTGGTGCATTAATCATTGTAAATAATCCCAAAGTCTGTGGTCAATTACTATGTACAACTTTTAATGGAAAGGAACAAAAAGAATATATAGTCTTTACATGAAAAAAAATTATTTGAGATGCCTGTTAAATCTTAGATTAGCAGTAAAAGATGAAGCACATTTCATACATGTACGACTTTTCATGAATTTTGTTGAAATTTAAAGCTTCATGTTTGAATGCACTCGCTCCTTAAAAATCATGCTGGGTCAACAGCAGTAACTTCTCTGGAGTTCTTTCAAACTGGAATAAGTGTACACTGCACGAGGAACATTTAGTGCTAGACATGCTAGTGACGCGGAAATGACGCCTCTGTGTCAAGGTGTCGAGTCTGCCAGCGTATAGTTTCACCACAAGGTCACATTCAGGAAGCTTGATTAAGGGCTCATTCTAGTGACATCCTGTGGACAGATGAAGCCAGTAGATTGTAACATCACAAGCAATCATGTATCGTGTGTGTGTGTGTGTGTGTTGTTTAAAAATCCACTGTTCAATAGAAATGTTTAAGCGAAGAGCTAGAACAGAAAGGAAAAGTCCTTATCTCTCTTTCTTTCGTTTTAGTTTTTAATTATTCACATGAACAGGAAGACAACTAACACATTACTTTGAAATGTATAACTTCGCTAATTAGCGTTAAGGACTTGCAATAAATAAAATGAAAACGTGGTTTCGTAAGTACGGTTCATCATGATTCACCGCCAGTTTTGATGCTGTGATTGTGTTTCCATCTTTCCGCGCGTCGATCCTCACATAGTCAAACCACACAGGTGAGATAGGGGTGTAACAGCAGGAATAACAGAGGGGGGGTGGGTTATCGGGGGCGGGGCTTGTAGGATGGCTTTCTCACACACACACACACACACACACATTAATGGATTGGGAATGACTGCTGTCTGGATCACGGATTACATAAATTGTCTGAATAACGGATTACATTTTTGAAAAAGTAACTGAGTAACTGAGTGATTGAATGGCGGAGCGAACGCGTTAGATTACTCGCTACATCAAAAAAAGTCATCGTGGTAGTACACCAGTGTGTTACTTTATACTTTGTAACTCGTTACACCCAACACTGCTAATGGGCTACTTTTTACCTATTGTGGTGAAGAAAAAAAAGTTACTGGTGCATGTAATAAAAACAATGTACTCTTTTTAAGCACAAGGTGGGGTACACGCTGGACAGGGTGCCAATCCATCGCAGGGCACACACACACACACGCACACACACACACACACACACACCGGCCATTTCAGGAACACCAATTAACCTAACCTACATGTCTTTGGACTGTGGGAGGAAACCCATCAAGCACGGGGAGAACACGCAAACTCCATGCACACAGAGGCGGGAATCGAACCCGGACCCACGAGGTGTATAAGCTGTAACCACTACACCACCGCGCTCCTGACATAAAGACAAGCAACGTAAATAAAAAATAGCCTTTGTCTCCACCGTGTGGTCAGATTCAAAACTACACTCGCAATTCCCGGAATTCAGGGCAGAACTCAAAATGGCTTCGCTCCTCCTACGCAAGTGCCCTACATAGGGTACAAAATGGCGGCGTTTACACCCTACGTAGTGCACTCTGTGTGCGGTACGAGGTGGTTTGAGATGCAGCCCGTGGGTATACGGAAGCAAATATAAATACGGACAGCATGGCGCTGCTAACGGCTCGTAACTTCACTCTGGCCGTTTTATCTCTGATTAACTTCCTGTTTGTCTTCGTTACCGGCGTGGATTTCGTCCGTTTTATCTCGTTTCGACCGATTTATCACAACATCACCGGCGGCACGCCCCTCTGCAACGGTAAGCTAGCGTGGTTTAGCATTAAAGTTACACCGCGTTCAAGTTCAACTCTTATACAAACTGAAATCTAATGTACCGACTGAATACCGAGGGAACGAACAGATCAGTAGCTAACCCTAACCCCGGAAGTGATAATAAGTTTTCTTCTTCTTGTAGGTGAGTAAGTGTAAGAGTATCCGCGCGGCGAGCGCTCGTGAGCCCGGCTAGCTCAGTCGGTAGAGCATGAGACTCTTAATCTCAGGGTCGTGGGTTCGAGCCCCACGTTGGGCGAGGAAAGTTTTTAATTATTATTTATATTAAACTGGTGACTCACACACACACACACTTAGTTGTTTAATTACTTTCTTCTCTACTCCTTTATTCACAGGCGTTTCCTCATCTCCAGCTCAGTTTCCCTCAGAATCTTTACCACTTGTACATCAGTCATATCACTCAGGATGTAAATTTCCTTATTGTGCTCGAACATTAAGAGGTTCATAATAACGCGCTCAGGCTGATCTATCACTAGAGGTCACTATCGGCCCCGCCCGCCTGCAGCGCTTCCGTGCAGCCCTGACCTGGGCGTGGCGCACCGGAGCAGGTCAGGGCGAGGCGACTGCTCCGACCCGCCTGACGCACTCACGCGATTAGGGGTGCTCCGATTTTTGGGGCCGATCTCCGGTCACTAGAAGCTGCATCAGCCGATACCGATCACCGATTACAGGGTCGACTTGAAGCCTCATCATGTAGCATTATTTATTAAACTTGATCTAATAACAATGTAAATTAAGCATTGAAATTACAAGAAGAGGAAGATCATGAATTGACAACTGTATTTACTGGCACGTAACATGTGCAACACGTCAACTTGACACATAGCAGCCTGAGTTTGGTTAGTAACTGGGAACAGCTTAGAGCTCGACAAATACAACTTTCCTGTAGATTGTTTAAAATGAAATAAGATAACAGACAAGTAACTGGACGTGAGTCGCCAGAAATTCTGCCAAAAAATGAAACCTGTTTAATGTAATTGAAGTCAGGTGAGATAGCGGTATTACCGAGAGCTGAGTGGGCGGCGGCGCGCGAGTTGCTGAGCTCTCCCGCTCTCTTAGCACGAGTTTGAAAATTGCTCGTGTTCCTTTACGTGACTAACCTTCAAATGTCCGATGAAATTTGCGGTGTTAAAATGCTTTGGCTGCTTCCCGCCCCGTGGACTTGTCTTGTTACACAATTGGTTGCAGATTGCTAATGTATTGTCTTTTTCACACAACATGTAGAATCGCCAGACCGGTGAAGCCATTTTAACAGCGCCCCAACAAAAATGTCCCGCGAGTTACGCGTTTTCTATATCGAGACTGCAGATCAAACCTCCCAAAGCTATTATCGGCCGATTATGACCGGCGACCGATCAACCGGAGCAGCCCTACACACGATGATGTTAAAGTTAATGATGTATCCGCCACGTACATGAGGTTTTATCCGTGGCTCCGCCCACATGCAGATGCTGTAGATGCGTCGCGGTCTGATCCAGGGTTTCATTCTCAGTGTATGCGACGTGTCGTCGGTCTGATCTTGAGACTCGTTCGCTCGTCATATGAACCTCGATCCTGGTGTGTCAGGATGTTGATCTTTTTCTCCAACCTTAGACCGATAGCAGGTTCTTGTTAACGCACTCAGGCTTGTCTATAATTAGGGGTTAACCGCGGCTCCGACCGCATACGTGAGGATTACTCCTGTTACCCCGACGGCATGCAGAGTTTCAGTCATTTTAATGTAACATGTATGGAAGGAGTCTCCAGCGTCAAAACTGAAGCTGTAACCTTTCCAGCACATTCAGGACAGAAGGGTTTCTGCATCCTCGTGGTCTCTTGGTATTGACCACATGTCTGAGCGTATGATTAATCACTAATGTTGTGTTCCCTCCCTCCGTCCCTCAGATGCGGCGTGGTGGTCCGTGTCCCTGCGGGACGCCGCAGTGCTGAAGGCTCTGGCTGTGGATTTGCTCCTGTTGGTGCTGTTCAGTGTTCAGCACAGCCTGCTGGCCTGGACGCCTGTCAAACACCTGTGTCAGTCTGTCCTGGGAGTGTTAAACCGAGCCGCGTACTGCTTCACCACTGCACTCGCACTGCAGGTAACACACACACACACACACACAGTCTGTGTTCCACAGCTCAGTGATGTTTTCACTATACTCAGAGTTTCAGCCTGTATGTTTTATTGTGTTGCAGCTGCTGATGCGTTACTGGCAGCCTGTAACCAGCGCCCCCTGTCTGTGGTCAGTACACAATACACAGTGGAGTGTCTGGCTCCCACTTATCTGTTTCATTGTACATTTCCTGTGCTGGGCCGTGATCTGCAGCATCCTGCTCATATTCGACTACGCAGAGCTGCTAGGACTCAAACAGGTACACACACACACACACACACACACACACACACACACACACACACACATGATTACTATACGTTAAACACACCTACTTTTGTTCATCTTCTTTTGTTTCTCTTATTGAGAATGACTTATTTATACAGTTTACACGACAAAAGAGTCATAAGAGTCATAAGTCACTTTATAGGCAACTGATACTGTATGTGATCATTATTTTAGGAGTAATAACACTGTATCTCTCTCTCTCTCTCTCACTCACACACACACACACACACACACACACACACAGGTGTATTATGACTGTTTAGACCTGGGAGACCCGCTCTCCCTGAAGTCACCGCGCGCCCAGCGTCTGTACGCCCACCTTCGCCACCCTGTGTGTGTGGAGCTGCTGCTGGTGCTCTGGTTCTTGCCCACCCTATCTGTGGACAGGTGTGTCTTGGCGGCGTTCCTGACACTTTACCTGTCTCTGGCCCACTCACTGGATGCAGAGGACTGCGCGTACCTGAGCACTCAGCTCCACAGCAAGTTGCAGCTCTTCTCCACGACTGCAGGGGGCGACGCTCAGAGACAAGGCAACAACAACAATGATGAGTGCAAGCTAGATTAACCTCATCCCCCTGAGTCCCAGTACTGCATTCAACACACTCGCATTGACTTCCTCTATAACAGCGGTCTTCATGGGCTGTTCTGGAGGGTCAGGGTCCAGCGGTTGGACTCGGGATCCCTGCTGTATAACGACTGAGGAGCCTCGTGCCTGCCGAGGGGAAGTCAATCAGAGTGTGTCAAAAACAGTGCTGGAACCAGGAGCTGGGTTTCTGCACACTCGTATCACTAATACATTAATTATGGGAATATGGGAAGTTTTAGACCTATCGTTAAGTAGGATTTTCCATTATGATGATATAAACAAAGACCAGTGGATCTTCCACAGTACCAGAGTTTCCCAGTCCAGGGTCTTGTTCCTCATATGCACAACAACATCCAAAATAACATAAGCCTGATTTACTAACCACTCCAAATCTTTAAACGGATGAAGTTTCGCAGGATTGAGTTATCAGGATTGAGTTATCAATCGATGATTAAACTAAATCAGTTTAATCATCTTATATTTGGTTTGTTGCAAAGTTTCACTCGCTAAGATGCCAAGATTATTTTGCATTACAGATCTGTTTGTACTTAATCAGAGCCATAAATATATTTTTAAATAGTCAAAATATCCTTTTAGAGTTATAAACTCCACCCAAGTATCTGCTTGTTTAAATTAGTTCCTACAGATCACTTTAGCCGCCACCGGCCTGCATCCTCTTTAGCGTACGTTTTTAAAACATATTTCTCTATCCTCTAGAGATTTCCAGGTTTCCAGCTCGGCCATGTAGATGTGAATGTTGAGTGTTGTTGGTTCACTGTATATACAGTATTAATATGACTCAGGTTTGTGAGGTCTGCAGTAGCGTCAGAGTAGAATAAATCCAGGATAAAGTCGCATTGCCAGCAATCCAGTCCTGCTAACTCAGTAATCCAGTTACATCAGATCCAGTCCAGCTCACTCATGTGGAAATGGTTACAGAGTTTGTAGAAATGGTTAAAAAGACAAAGCTAAAATAATCTGCTGAGCTTTAATGTAATCACTGATCTTATTATTCATTCAGATGGAAGCCCGCGCACATGCTAAGGTTTTCTTCTTTCATCGTCAGCCAATTGCACTCCCTGTTTAAAGCTGATGATTACATCCAGCACAGAACTCTTCATAACGTCACTTTTACTCCACATTTTTACCCGATACAGACTAAACCTTTATTTATGTAGATTCGGACTCATTGGTCCAGATGACTCAACCTGGCGATCATCATAATAACTTGACTCCGAGTTCCATCTCTATAGTTGACCTGAAACACTAATCCCACTATCCTGACTAAAGTCTAACTTGACTTACACACATACGAGGAACAAGCCCCCCCCCCGCCCCCCCCCACACCTCCCCCACCCCACATAATGTCAGTGTGTCTGATTCGGGTGAATTTGCATGTTACAGTGTATAACCACAGTATTGATGAGTGTAAGTGTGTTTGGTTGTTTTTTACACATCTGACACTCAGTGGCTGGATTTTTATGTACATTTTTTAAATTTTTTATCAAACCTACATTTTCTTATTATAATCAGGACATTTCCCACACTGTAGCTTCACCAGAGTCAGAATGAAGCCTCTGCTGGACTCTCATGTTTTCATGGTAAAATCTAGTTAGTTTTCAAATCAGTGATGATATCCGAAGAATAAAATTCCCCGCAGCATCCTTTTATACTGAATCAGATCTGGTGCTGTTTTAATGCCTCATGTGATACATTCATGTGAAAAAGATCGGTGTATTTTCACAGCACAGTTCCCGGAATTAGCATAAGATTTATCAGTGTTACTAATATTAGTGTCATTACTTTCAATGTTTTTCCTTTGACACCTGTAAGATCTTTGAGGAGCCGTGGTCTACTGAGCACCTCAGATTAATATAAAGGGTGAGGACGCGGCTGTGTGAGGACGCGGCTGTGTGAGGACGCGGCTGTGTGAGGACGCGGCTGTGTGAGGACACAGGCGCTAGTCGTATGTCTTGTTGTATTCAACCACTGGCATCGTTCCATTTTTTTCCTTATTATTATTTCTTGGAAAACTGTCAGCACGATGTGGCCTTAGCTATTTAGCTTTAGCGTATTGCTCCGATTGTATATGATTAACACCATTAGCTCACCTACCAAGAACCAATTTACATCATCGACCCAGAGTTCATTGTGCATCTACTAAGTGTAAGGTTTCCCCCATATGCAGTTCAAAATATGCATGAACCAGTGTGTTTCAGAAATAATTCAAATCTTGAATGTGTTTCTTACTGAGTATTTTAATAGAAGACAACGTTTATATTGTATTTATGTTTTATAAGTCCTGGAAATCTTGATGATCAGGTTTCCTTTTTAAAGCTTTTTACTGTGTGGGAATTGAATACCCTTTGAATTCTTTTATATTTTAGGTATGAACCTGTGGTTGCTCCCATTGGTTTGATGGATTTTGTGGTTTAAATGTTTGTAATAAATATGGGTGCTGAATGGTATACCAGACCTGCTTTTGCCTGAAGTGTTTTGCTTTTACACATCACTGATACACCATTAACACTAACACCACCACCAGGTGAGTAATATTGATTAACAGTTATACCGGTAGTGAACTGGTGAGAGGGACACGTGCACCCGAGGCTCACCCATGCCCGCAGAGACCAAAAGCCTGTGCGTTTGATTCCATAGAAAATGCCGTTGCAGCACAAGTCGCTGAAAAAAGTCAATGCTGGATGTGATAGAAAGGCACCAGAACCCCAGGGGCACCACAGCCCAGCGCGCACGGGGCCCAACATGCAGACAGTCCAAGGCCCCGACCCAGCCCCCGAACTCCTCAGATCCCAATCCCATTGATCCCCATGGGATACGCCAGACACACAAGTCTGATCCATGGTTTGACTCGCGCCCCACAATCCTCAGCTCCCAAATGATCTGCTGCCAAGTTTATGATTAAAGGGAATAACTGAGATCAAAGGGAGCAGGACAGACAGTGTGACAAAGACGCTGTCTGATGAGTAAAGAGAAACGGAAATCTGAGTGTGACCTGATGAAGGCATTGACCTGCTGGGTTAAAAGTCTTTGCTCAGGAGCAGCAGCGTCGTGCCGAATGCTAAATCCGCTAATGGGTTCAAGTGAGATTATGAGATTAGAGTGAGCACTGAGGTTTGAACACGAAATCCTGCACCACACACTCTGTCAGATCTCACATGCACACTTCACTCCTCATCATCAACATCATCAACATCATCATCAGTAAATAGTCAGAATTTGGATCATTTGGATTGTGAAAATTTGGATCTGCTTCAACACGAGGAAAATGGGATCCTGACATTCCATGGACTCTTTATTAATGAAAAAGGTATAATGAACACATGTATTAATTAGCAGACTGAAAATAACATAATAATTCTACTTCTCTGTACCAGTGTTTGTTTGCCATCACCAGTGTTGGGTGTGAGTACTTGGATTACTTCTCTGATGTAACGAGTAATCTAACGCATGAGGTCCGCCATTTAAGTTATTTAGTGATAGTTTAAAAAATGTAATCCGTTATACAGACAATTTACTTATTTACAATAAACGTCGCTGAGTGATGACGGTAGAATAATTATAAAGGTCTCGACTAAAACAACATGCATGAGGAAGCACCAAGGAGTTTTCATTTTCTGCAGTGGAAAAGTTACTCGAACTAGTTACTTTTATCAGAAAATAACGCAGTAATGTAACGGATTACTTTTTAATGACAGTAATTTTGTAATGCAATTAGTTACTTTAAAAAGTCACGCCCCCCAACACTGTCCATCGCATATCCATCCCTGGTTGAGTTAGAACACTTTTAGTTAGAACTTTTAGTGAACTTCCTCACTTTCTAACCGCTGTAGTGAATTCACTTATTGATTTAAAACATTATTGTATCTTTAAGCCTTATTGTTATCACTGTCTTCAAATAATATTAGCAATTCAGTATTTGTGGCGCTGCATATGAATAATGAACAATGCATATGAATGAGGAGCATCTGTGTGTCCTCGATCCAGACCTGCCCTTCCTCATTATTCCTGAATTACTTTCATTAAAATGGTGAATGGTGACACTGATTGATTTCCAGGTCACATCCTGAGAGAGGACTAATCTGGGTAGATTTTAGCACACACAGAACAGTACTTTACCTTATGCTGGGCTAGAAGATCTGTTCAAGCTTGATGTTTTTTTAATTTGAGTATTTTTTAGAATTCTGTTTGTATGATTATTGTTCCTCCATCAGGTTCCTGTAAGGTTCTTTGACAAGAATAAGAGGTAACATTTGGCTACACCATTGGAAACAACAGTAACTTGAGTGATGGTCAATGGTCACTGACAGTGAACGGCTCCTCGCTGTAGCAGTGGAAGCACCCTAATAGATTTACCCCTTAATTAGGCTGTAACGCTGATCAGGAATGAAGGAGGTTTAAGAGGTGATAAATAAAAGCGTGTTATACCACAATAATGATGATAATTTGTATCAGGTTATTTAGGAAAAGAGCTGCATCCACCAAATGAGAGAATCCATATTGACATTCCCACATCACAGAATGACAGCTGTAGGGTGATCCCAGTCACATCCCAGTCTGGATAATGTGTTCAACAGCCCTGATGCAGCACTCGGGCGCTGGGGAGAAACGGTGGAACTAGAATTTTTAAGTGTGCAAACAAAATTTCTGAGAACCAGGTGACAACTGGATACCAATAAAAGTGTCAGAATCCACTCATGGTTAGTATCTTACAATGGAACACATAACATTCTTTGAAGCACTGGACGTCTGATGAAGATTTTGGTTTTAGAAATCATCTATTTAATCGATCCCTCTGTCTATCTATTTTATGCTTACCTCTGGGAAATTTTGAAATGCCAGTTAAACTACTCAATATGTCTTCAGGAGGAAACCAGAGTACCCAGATGAAACAAACCAAGCACTTGGAAGACACTCAAACTCCATGAGCGTGGGAGATGCCTCTTGACACTGTTGGTGTGAGGCCACGGTGCTAACAAGCTACACAAGTATTGCATAATATTGCACCCTTTCCTACTTTAGTCAAAATCATTTTTTCAGAACAATCAAAAAAGAAATCAAGAAGAAAATCCATGAATTATATTTGTAGAATTAGTATCAAATTGGGCCTTGAGAACTTTAAAGAGGTAACCTATGCAATATTCACTTTCAAGTCATTTTTAGACATTTTTAGTGCGCTGGGTCTCCAATCTTCATGAACACACACACACAAAAAAAATAATAAAAACATGAAAAAAGATACATTTTTGTCCTTTCTTCCATTTTTCTATTGATCGAGCTTAAACAAGCAAATCAGACTCCTCCCCCAATATTAGAGAAGGTCCCAGACACGGATGTTTTAATTCAACTCCGTTTTATTTGTATAGCGGTTTTTAGTAGCAGCTATACAACAAATGTGTGTACCCATATTTCTTGTCCTTGTATTCTGTTGGCTAAGCAAATGCACTACTTTATAGGGGTCTTCATGGGCAGGACACATGACCTGAGTTGTATTTCAGCTGGAACATGAACTTTTTTGACTTTTTGTGACCTTTAAAAATGGGACGTTAGTGGCTCAGTGTTAGTTTTTCACCTTCCATGTTGAAGACTCGGGTTTGTTTCCCAGCCAGTGCCCAAAACCCCAGCCACAGGTCCCAAACCCATATGAAATGGAAGGGTTGTGTTAGGAATGGTATCCAGGGCAAAACCTTTGCCAAGTTGTTGTGCAGTTTGGATGGTCCACTGTGGATGGACCCCTCTATGGGACCAGCTGAAAGATTAACAACAACATGTGACCTTAAAAATGACTAACACTTCAGTGTCATGAACAGTTTATGTAAATATCTGGAATATAGGGGTTGGGGGTTTGTCAGTGAAAGCATGGACTGAAGGCGACAGGAGCTCAATATACCTGTGGAACTCTGACCTGACAGGTGAGGAGACGTGTATCATCATATTTCCTATATGTGTATTTGTATTCCAGATCTTATCCACTTACATTGCTAGTGATTATCATATCCGTTTACATGGGAATTGAGCTTTTGCATTTATTCCACACACAGGAAGTAAAAACACAAAGAAACTTCTATACACAGGAATGCTTTGCATTTTCTTGTTTCTGTTTTCAACAGGACTAAAAACAACTCCAGTGGAAAAGCTGCTTTAATTTATCTCTCCATCCATCATTTCATTTGGCTGTAATGTCCGCCTCTACGCTGCCGGGATGGAAGCAACTCCTTCTGGAACGCAAAAGGAGAGGAGAGGAGGAGAGAGAGAAAAGAGCACGCGAGGGAGACGAGAGACTGGCTAGCATGCCAGCGTGGAAACGAGGGATCATTCAGCGTCGCAGGGCGAAACAGGAAGCTGGAGCAGGGAAAGTAAAAGAAGCAGGACGAGAGTTCGAACCCATCTGGAAGAATTCTTTAGCTTGCTCACAGAATGATTTTGTGAAAAGAAAACAGAGGAAAGAAATGGAGAAAGAGAGCAATTATGAGAAAATGGGTGGAGAGGAAAAAGAGAAGTATGACCAAAGAGAAGACAACACGGGGAAATGGAGGGGTAGACGGATACAGATGGAAAGAACACAAGAGAGAGACATAGTTGATGAGATGAAGGAAAAAGACAGCGATTCTAACAAAGGGATAAAAGCACGAGACAGAGATAATGCCATCTGTCCTCTCATATCTGGTATTCACACCATTAAAGCAGAAAACATCATCATCATTGAGAACAGAAAGGGGGAACGAGAGAAGGCCCAGAGGAATGGAGAAACTGAAAATGAGTATGGATTGAAGCAAAGGATGAAGATGGACCTGAAGAAGTTTCTGGCTGATGGAGAAAACATGGCTGAGGTCTGTGCATCAGAGGTGCTGATCATCCATCCATCCATAAAAGAAGAGAAGCTGAAGGAAGACAGAAAGCGACGGAATGAAGATGAAAGCAAAATAACACTTAGTGGAACAGAAAAAATGGGGGATGAAATAGAGGTTACGAGGGTTAGCCAGCTGATTAGTAAATTTGGTAGGAATTGTAAACTTTCCTGCAGGTCCAAAAGCAGTGACTCCTTCATCCCTATGGAAAAGCTCGGACAGGTGAAGAACCAGGAGAGAGAACGAAGGGATAGAAAAGATGAGTGCAAACCAGAAGGACGTGGAAATGCATTTGGAGGCGTACCGAAATGTTCCTTTAGTTTCTCAGAGCAAGTGTACAAGGAGGGAAGAGTGTTGGAGAGACGTTATTCCGATTGTAGGAAAAGACAGAGTGAGGAGGTCGTGGAAAAAGGGACGAAGAGAGAGGAAGAGAGGAAACACAGTAGGAACGAGGAGGCGAACGAGCCGGACAGGAATTCTCAGCTCTGTACTTTTAAAGCGGAGATGAATAGATCTAAAGAATTAAGCAGACAAAAAGGAATGATAATAAACAACAATAAGAGTGATGGAAGAGAAATAAAGATGGAGGAAATACACAGGGACAAAAGTGATAGAAAACAAGAAACAGAATCCATGAAGGTTGTAGACCCGGTGGTAAACTTCTCAGATGGAGAGGTGGATTCCCAGAGCAACACGGAGGAGCGAGGGATGAGCGTGAGCTGGGATGAGACAGTACATCACAGAGGAGAGCAACTCATCCCTCATTCTGTATTTTATGGATTCAGTGAAATAAGACATGTGGAGAGGAGGTTAAGTTGGAAAGCTGAAAGAGATTTAACCAGACTGGAGTCTCTGAGAGAGAGAATAGTGCAGAAAGAGAGAGGAGGAACAGGGGGAGGAGATGAACGAGCTGGAGAGGCTGAGATGGAGAGCAGACAGGAAGTGGCTTCACCGCAGTCTCTCAGCCAGCTTGACGTCACAAGGGAAGTAAGTAAAGAGGAACTTCCTGTACGTGTTCCTCCTTCTCTTTCAGCTGAACAAGAGTCCTCTGTTCTGACAAAGCGCCATGACGGAGTGATACAAGCAGCAGAAAGAGAAAAAGAACGAGAGGAGGATCTGTTAGGGGAAGACTACATTGCTCCGTCTCAATCTTCATCCTCTTCCAGCTCTCCATCTCCTCCTCTCGGCCACACTCAGCCTGCCATGAGTCGGATCTATAACCTGAAGCCTGTAACCTCCAGGGCTGGTGTGTGTATCACCGAGAGGAACCTGGATGTCCAAACGCACACTGGAGGAATGATAAAGATCCGATCTGGGGGACAGTTTCCACCTGGTCCTCTGAAAATCAAAAAAGAAATTTCGTCACTGCGATCAGTGCAACATCAAGTGGAGCAGCTTCATCTACAAGAACAGGAAGTCCAGAAACAAAACGATGAAGAGGCATCGCAGAAAACGTCATTTCAGGACCAAAACATTGACATGCAAAAAAGCCAACCGCACACCATCCCCAAACCTTCCTCAGAACCGAGGGCACAGACGCAACTTCCGCAAATCAGCACTTCTACCACAAACAGCACAAACGCTCAAATAGAGCCGACTGTCAGAACAACTCCTCTGTTCACCATCCGGAGTGCCTCAGGAGGCCCAGGAAAGAGAGGCGCCACCATTACCATCACACCCAGGAAACCAGGGCCCCCGGGGACACCGTCATCTACTGTCACAACTCCTAAAGTGTCTTCATCCTCCGTCACGCCGCCTAAAGCACCGCGTAACACGCCGGAACTGCGCAAGAACCGATATCCAACCGCAGAGGAAATTCAGGTGATCGGTGGCTATCAAAACCTGGAGAGATCCTGCCTGCTGAAGAACCGAGCATCTCCAAAAATGGTAAGCATAAACGTGACATCTGTGGAACATCACCGCGGTGTGAGCTACTCAGTAATGACGTTTCCCGCATAGTAAATATGACATTGCTTTAGCAGAATGAACAGGATTGTGTAATGGACATTTCTCTAGTTTATTTTGCCATATTTATGCAATAAACTGGGGAAAAAAGTCTTTTTCTTATTATCCAGGAAACAGCATATGGAACAATTATTATAACCTAATGTTCAATCATTTGCTGTTCGACAGACATTTTGAGGTTCTTTTATTAAGACTAAATAATGAGTCATTAAGATGTCAAACAGCTGAGATACCTGAAAAACCTTAAGTTATTGAGTCGAAAAGATTCAATTGTATCTCCTGATAATGACTAATAACGTCACAAGAAATTATAAGTAAATGTATACAACAATTAACAGAAACGATATTCACTTTATTTCTTAAATATCGTCAGATAGCTGCACATACTGTAACCTCAAAGTCATGATGTTGAAATAAGATCTTAAAATTAAGATGAACAAATAATATATTGAAATGACAAAAATTATTAAATATGAATAAAATATTATTATCTCTACATAATGACTTAATATAATTTCCAGTTCGGTGCTTTTATAAATTCTATATAAATTCTATAAAAACGTGGCTTTTATTCTCATAGTAACACTGTACGACCCTTAGACAAGGTCTTTAACTCAGTTTGTGCTTTAACGCGTTATGTTTTAGCCAAAATAATTTCCATATGTAAAGATGGCAACCTGTTTAAGACTCTACATGAACACAACCTGTTCTGCCTCTCTGGGTGATGCAGTGTTGATGGTTCTCACTGTGATGAACCCTTTGTTAATATGGTCAGTGGTACAGTCAGGGTTTATTTTGGCAAGATGACAGCAGCACTTATCAGGAAGGAAAGGCATGAGGGCTTTTCGCTTTTGATTACAGAATAGCAGAACACAGTGCTGAGAGTAAACGCTCCCTTTATGTCTCTATATGATCCCCTGATGCACTGATGCACTTCTCCCAGTGTCTCACTAGAGCTCGGACACCATCAAGGTAGAAAGTTCCCTCAGTACGCCGGAGCCGTGATCGGACTGTCTGATTCGCATCTGAAACACCGGCCTCCCAGGAACTCCTTTAATATCTAAAACATGTGGAAACGTCTTGGAGCGAGGTCAGGACTGTACGGGGGGGCGTGGCGATGTCTCCCAGCCGAGTTCCTGTAATGTGCGAGTGGTGTTGGTGAACGATCGTGTGTTCAGTTCACACAGACAAGGTTTTCGAGGTGTTCCAATCATCCGCTGAATGTTTAAGGGAACAAGTGCACTGGGCTCTGAGCCAACACGACCAGGATCGACATACGGCCTGCTTTAAACCTTTTGCACCATTCACATGTTTGACTGCGGCTAAGAGTCCTAACGGCCTCAATCGCTTTTACAAGTCCCAGTTTGACTTGAACACCCCTTGTGGATCGTTCCAGTTTGTTTCTTTATCCATATTTTCCAGTGAAACCTTCAAATCCTTTAAAGGCAGATGTGTTGTGGGTTTGGTCATCAATATTAAAAGCAGAAATTCACAGGTTCTTTTAGAGAGAAATGTCATTCAGCAGCACCGTATCATCACCTAGTGTGGGTTTCTACAGTTTAAGAAAAAAAATTATATATATATATATAATTTCATCAAAGATAAAAGAATGTTCTATCGCAAAGTGTTTAAAGGAGTTGAAAGCATTTGGTCTGGACATGGACAGATGTCTGTCACACAGAATACAGTTTCAGTAACAAGTCGATCAGAAACACAAGCTGACATAAACAGGAAGTAGAAGCTCGATTGAAACAGCTGAAATGCAGAGACGCAGACGCTCCTGGATGTACTGGATTTACAAACACATGGCTGATCTGAGCTGCCAGGCTTTTATTCACACTTGGCCAGGAGACAGGTTACAGTGGTCACGTTTTCATTCTCTCCACCACTGAGGCCGAGATCTCAAGAACATGCGGATGAATGTTTGTGGGGTTTATATGGAATCATCAGTGTACTGTAAGCACCTCGTGAAATGATTAGAATTTGGGACTAATAGGGTTGAAGCCACAGCAAGATCAAAGAGCAGAAATAGTTGCTCTAGTAGCAGCTTCTTTCCTGTTTGATCTTTATTTTGTATCAGTTTTAGCTTTTTTGTACGTCATGTATTTCAACAAGTCAGCGCGCTGCTGTAGTGGGTGTCACCGCTGCGTTGCACCTCCAGGGCCCAGGTTTGATTCCAGGCCTAAAACGACTGAGTGATATTTCAACAACAAGCCTTTGCTTCTTTGAATATGTTTGTGGAAACGTTAATATCGTGAAACTCCATGTGCTTGACACCTGCTGCAGAACACGTGCCCTGAGGATGTGGACCAGCATTTTACATCAGAAACGAATCAGACGCTCATTCTGCTTGGCTTCAAAGTGACTTATAAATGCGACAGGTGGCATGCGGGTGTCATGCAAGCGAAGCTTGGCAGTGGCGGCACTTGAACTCCAGACTCCTGAGTTACACTATATGATCACGTGCTGTATAGAGAAACCTGACCAACACATCTGTTTGAGCCCATTACAAATCCATGAGCGGATTATAATTTGCTCTTATGATCCGCTCTGCTCTTCTCTTCTGGAAAGGCTTTCCATTAGATGTTAGCGCGTGGCTGTGTGTGTGTGTGTGTGTGTGTGTGTGTGTGTGTGTGTGTGTGTGTGTGTTCATTCAGACATTCTACACACACTTCACTGAGCTCAGGCGCTGGTGTTCGGATGTCCAGGAGGCTCCAGTTGCAGTTTGTCCCAGTTCAGTGGGGTTGAGTTCAGTCAGGGACACTGGAATTCTTCCACACCTACACCCTGTCTCATCACACCCTGTCTCATCACACCCTGTCTCATCACACCCTGTCTCATCACGTGGTCATGCTGGATCAGGGTTTGGGGTCTCAGCTCCACATGTTACAGAACGCAGGGACATTCTGTACAAGTGTGTGATGTTCCCGGAAGCTGAGATATGAAGGGATACAAAACAGAAATTGTACAGTCACAGTCATGCACGATTGTGCCTTATATAGACATGTTTAATGTGTGTGTGTGTGTGTGTGTGTGTGTGAAGGAAAAGGTTATAAACGTTTTCTCTTCTCTCATTTCTCATTACATACACCCTTCAAGTGCATCAAACAGTGTAGTGTCTTTTTTTCATGCTATCACATGACACGTTGTTCATGTTCTGTTTTGTCAAACATTGTCCTTAACGTTTCCTGGCATTTATGTCACTTATTAACACACTATGTTAATATAGATATAAATATACACTAATGTCTAGTTTCTTAGAACAGGAAACACTGACCATATAAGGCAAGTACAGTGTTGACAGAAGATTCATTATGAAAGTTAAAGAGATCAACTATCAGGACAGAGTCACAGTGTGTAAATGTCCACTTACACTTGTCTGTTCAAATTGTATGTGTGTGTGTGTGTGTGGAGGGGTGTTACAGGGGTGTGTTTTTTTTTTTTTGCATTTCCTACAGTATGTATATTTTCCTGTTGGTCCTCATGAGCAGTGTGTCCCGTCTCCTCTCAGTTCATTTTGTTTGTAACAATGTTTTTGAAGAGTTTTCTGTCTCACATGACGTTTTATAGGTTTATTTATTTATTTATTTATGTATCTTATTTTTGCATGAATCGCACATCAGCTAATGAGACAGTCTTGCTTTTGTCTGCGTGCAGTTCAGTAACACACACGTGTCCCTGCATGTACAAACCCCTCGGTGTGAAACGGCATTTGGTTATAATATTAAATAAAGATGCACGTTAAGACAGAAGGTGTTTAATGTATTTAATAAAACAACAAGGTGCTGATGCCGCGTCACAGTGAAGCTTCACCCTGGACTATCGCGGTGAGAAAACACTGCGGTGGATCCTGATTGTGCATTATAACATGCTTATTCACTCACTACAGTCCTACAGAGAGATGATTTAAGTCGCCGTGTCCTTCGGTCAGCGCAGACCACATCGAACCGTCTCCTCTGACCTGTTTCACCGTTACAAGGCATTGACACCCGCCTCCACCGTCCTGTGGTTTGATGTGGACGTTAACTAAAAGCTCATGACCTTCATGCACATGGTCTTACACACTGCGCTGCTGCACCGCGATTGGCTGATTGAATAATTGCATGAATAAGCAGGTGCACACGGTCCAGAGTGATTCTGTACTGTATCGTTATACTACATCGTGTTGTTCAGACTGTCACACTCTTCAGCTCTTCATGTGTGTTCTTTTTATCCTCGGGTGACTTTATCACTCACATGGTGCAGTATCGACTTCCTTTTTAACACTGCCCCACTTCCTGTTCTGTGCAGCGCCGCAAACACCACCACAGCAAAAGCAGTTCATCTCACAGCATTGAGGTTTCAATTGTTCAAGTAACAAATGAACGCCCACAGCGTCAACTCGTACATGCGCAAGAGGCTCATTCGAATACATAGCCACGCCCACCTCTCGCACTGATAGCCACGCCCACCTCTCGCACTGATAGCCACGCCCACCTCTCGCACTGATAGCCACACCCACCTCTCGCACTGATAGCCACGCCCACCTCTCGCACTGATAGCCACGCCCACCTCTCGCACTGATAGCCACGCCCACCTCTCGCACTGATAGCCACGCCCACCTCTCGCACTGATAGCCACGCCCACCTCTCGTACTGATAGCCACGCCCACCTCTCGCACTGATAGCCACGCCCATCTCTCGCACTGATAGCCACGCCCACCTCTCACACTGATAGCCACGCCCACCTCTCGCACTGATAGCCACGCCCACCTCTCGCACTGATGTTGCCACGCCCACCTCTCACACTGATGTTGCCACGCCCACCTCTCGCACTGATGGCCACGCCCACCTCTCGCACTGATGTTGCCATGTGCAACTGTCCCACTCTCAGTTAGACGTATTTAAAAACAAAAACAAAATTAATATGAATTTTTTTAAAAAGTTATTTGTTTGTTTGTTTATCTGTCCGTCTCTGTATCTCTGTCGTTTAGTTGAGAGTGTGTTTTGACGACTCTCAGCTGGAGAGTGTGTGTACGTACCCCTCGGAGGAGTCTGCGCTCGGAGAGCAGGGGTACAGCAACGACTGGAGGGGTACGGAAGAAAAAAGAGAAGACAAGGATGAAGAGGAGGAGGATGAAGATGGATTAATTGGAGCAGGAAGAGGAATAAACAGAGTGCTCCGAGTGGGTCAGTACATTCATCCTAATTTCACTGAAGAAACAGGCAAATTATTTTATGTTTAGAATAAACAGACACTAAAACACAATCACACGGCAGCAGAAACACTTGTTATTAGTAATAATAATAATAATAATAATAATAATATTTTGGGTTAATGGATGTCACTGAATTGATTCAATGAGAAACAACACAGTTCTCTTTGATTATATAAACCGTGAGGTCTGACGTACAGAACATCCGGAAAGTGTTCACTTATTCACAGCGTTTCACTTCGTCCACATTTTGTTATGTCACAGCTTTATTACAAAATGGATCAAATTCATTCTACATTCTACAAACAATACTTCACAATGACAACGTGAAATCTTTGCAAATTCTTAAAAAATAAAACATTCAAATTTAAATTTTGCCTCCTGTTTCCACTGATCATCCCTGAGACGTTTCTACCACTCTACTGGAGACCACCTGTGGTAGATTCCGTTGATTTGGGCGTGATTTGGAGAGACACACACCTGTCTACAGTATATAAGGTCCCACAGTTAACGGTGCACGTCAGAGCACAAACCAAGCCGTGAAGTCCAAGCGATCGTCTGTAGACCTCAGGGACAGGATTGTATCGAGGCACAGCTCTGGGGACGGGGACAGAAAACTTTCTGCAGCATTGAAGGTCCAGATGAGCACAGTGGCCTCCATCAAGCGTAAATGGACGAAGTCAAGAACCATCAGGACTCTTCCTACACTGTAGAAAATGTCCGTAAATTTAACAGTACAATACCGTGTAAATGCTACAGGATGAAACCATATTTCACAAAACGTGAGATAACTGTAGAATTAAACTGTACGACCTTAAATTTAGCAGTTAAAACCGTCTGACAATATGGTTTATTGCAGTAAAATTATGTATTATTATTATTATTATTATTATTATTATTATTATTAAAAATTATGATATACTGTATTTATATAAAGGAAAACATTATTTAGTCTTCGTCAGTTCAAGCATTATGGATACAACATTATGTGTTATGGATGTAACATAAACTCTCAGAGACGGTATTTGTTACTAATATACTGAAGCATCAGTTTATATTTCACTAATCCCTTGTTGATAGAGTTTATAAATCAGAATAATATCTGTTTAGACTTTTTTTAAATAGAAAACTAGTGCATGTGCACTACTACACGACTACTGTACACTCGCCGCGCTATAAAACACAGCATGGCGTGTAGCTCGGGGTCTGTTGGGTTATCGGGGAGCAGAGTCGTGCTTCAGAGTCGTTAATGGTAATCCGCCTTTTAATCACCGCGGCGAGGACGGTCACAAGTTTTTCCACTGTAAATTCTACGGTTAGCTCAAGTCTTGTGAAATACGGCTTTATCCTTTATACAGTATTCTACTGTTAATTTTTACAGTGTGCCTTTTACCAAACTCCAGGCGCCTGTCATGTGCCTTTTACTGAGCAGTGGCTTCCGTCTGGCCGCTCTACCATTCAGGCCTGAGTGGTGAAGTGCTGCAGAGATGGTTGTTCTTCGGGAAGTTTCGCCTCCCTTTATGGCACCTTATATAGACAGGTGTGTGTCTCTCCATGTCATGTCCAAACAACTGAATGTACCACTGGTGGACTCCAATCAAGTCGTAGAAACATCTCAGGGATGATCAGTGGAAACAAGAAGCATCTGAGCTCAATTTTTGACTGACATGGCGAAGGGTGTGAATACTTTCATCATCTTGTCATTATGGGGTGTTGCTTATGAAAATATCAGGAATACAATGAATTTAATCCATTTTGGAATAAGGCTGTAACATAACAAAAAGTGCTGTGAATGCTTTCTGAATGCACTTTATCAAAGTCATCACCGAGCAGCGGTTAACCCATAAAAGCTCTCCTTTCTCAAAGAAAAAAGGTCACATAAGACCAAACAGACCACACGGAACACATTTTAAAAGACATCACATGGCATTTCCCCTGATCATTTTAGGGTTGAAAGCCCTATGTGACATATGTCACGACATTCTTTTCTTAATTTGTTTCAGATCAATTTGTTCAAGAGACGCAGTCAGAATGGGATGTTGTTAAATCTTTAGGAGTGTTAAATGCGTTGAAGCTTACTTTCAGTAACATTAAAACAAGCTTTATATAATGAGCGAGTGCTGTCAAACCAACATGTTGGAAATGATGCCATGCCTGTAATACACGGACTGTCACATGACTGCACCAGGACGCTCATTCGATGTTACTTAGAGACTTCATGAGATAAAGTCAGTGATAAAGCTGAATGAGGAACTTTAAAGGAGATTTAAAGGGTTTGTCACCCTGGGTGTTTGTGCATGTAAGAATCGCCAGTAGATGCATGAGAACTACGTTGTGTGTATGCAGTTATAGCCAGTGGCTACTGATAAATCCCACACACTGGAATCCTGCAGTCAATCCCAACTTGTATCCTGTAATTCCCACTTACAGCATGTTAAAACCACAAAAACACTCCTCAACTTTGGATTTCACCCTGTCAGCTATGGGTAGCCCAGGGATCAGATCCCTTGTCATTTATGGAGTGATATCAAATCAACATGGCTGCCAGTGCAAAGTTCCCGTTTCTCTTCTTCTACATAAGCTTATAGCAGTTTTGACTTTAGACACAGGACTGGGTTAGATTTATATCACTGGTCACAGTTTTGGGTTTTGTTTGAAAATGTGCATGAATGTTTTACACTCACTCATGTACAGTCACTGTGTGAAAGTGCAGAGGAAGGATGAGCTTTAAGTGCTTCGCCAGAGCAAACAACACACACACTTCCAAAGAGGTGAACATAGTCACGCATTGAACATAGTGAGGTGGAAAATTACGTCATTAAAACCTGTACATTACAATTGTCACCTAGGCAGGGGCGCCGCTAAGGGGGGGGAAGTTAAGACGATTCTAAGGGCCCACGCCCTTTAGGGGCCCCCAGAGATCTGCTTTATTAGTAACAACACTACTAGCAGTAAACTAAAAAAAATTTGAAATGTATCTACAAAAGAGTTACAAATGAAAAAAGATTACGGCTTATTTCTGCATCTCCAGTCACATCACACCGTCTCTGATTCCCTGCGTGGTTCAGCCCATCCGACCTAGTGGAGAGTGTCGCTGCTGAGTACATGCAGGTGCTGAACTGTAAGAGCAGATACGTCATCGAGTTCAACAAAGAAGCAGAAGTTTGTCATCAGAAACGACAAACAAAATCTTCTGCCTCGAAGCTTCTTTTAATTTTTTTATTAATTTTAAAAGCTTGCGTTATGTTTTTGCGCAATTATTAGTTTGGCGTGACGCAGCGCGCTTCCGCACGCGAGCCGCCAGTAAACACCGACGAGGAAGAAGCGCTTACATCACGCACAACGCGGAAGGAGACGCAAACAGTTAGCGGTGTAATTTGTGGAAGCGTTCTGTTGCGGCTGCACAATGGAAGGGAGCGATGAAAAAACTTTTATCAATGAAAAATGTTCTCAGCAGCAGGAAACACTGCTTTAAAGCACAGGACAAGCCTCAGTTCAGAGCATGTTGACATGTTTACCTCACTTAATTGCAATCTCACGCTCCTTTAAGTACTAGTGAGCACACACACCCGTCCAAGAGAGAGACGTTTATATTCTGATGAATGTATCGACTTAAAACACAATGTGTGGACTCTTGTTCCTGGACGAGGATTTTTGCATCCTAAATGTCATCACAAAGCGTCCAATAAGAAGTCAGTAAAGGCTTATGTTACACCTGAGCTGTAGATTTAGAAACTTTTAGTTCTGAAAGTTAAGTTAGTGTTTTTGTATAATTATTTATTTTAATGTGTGTCTTAGTTTTTTTGATACTTAAAGTAATTTGAAATTATTTTTAGCATCTGAGAAAAGGCTTTAAAATAAGAATGTATGGCTGTAATGCACTTAATTCATCTCAGTCAACTTTAAG
This sequence comes from Clarias magur, assembly GCA_013621035.1. Taxonomy (NCBI): domain Eukaryota; kingdom Metazoa; phylum Chordata; class Actinopteri; order Siluriformes; family Clariidae; genus Clarias; species Clarias magur. Next base: position 201,934 of record QNUK01000758.1, on the reverse strand, counting down.
CTCTTCCTTGTATTGTAAATAATTACAATTTTATTTCTTGATAAAAAGAAAACCAATTAATCTTTCTCTTATATATACTGCTCAAAAAAAATAAAGGGAACACTTAGTCCCAGTTTGACTTGAACGCCTCTCATATGTGTATGCAAGTTCAAGTCAAACCAGTAGAGCAGTATATTTTATATTGCTATTTAATTAAGCAAACATACATTTTATCCGATTACTCGATTACATTTTTGGACATTTTTCAGATCTTGAATTTGTAGCAAATATGGCAGCATTATCTTATTGGCTAACTTTGCTAGCGGACTTTAAGTACTACTACCGTGTAAGATAGCAGATAACTATTTCACTAATAATGAGACAAACGTAACAGGTCAGCACTATTATATTACAGACAAAAACTTTGAATAGCTCGGTTGGCTTGAATGTTTTGTGCGGAATGGGTGTGGTAGGGGGGCCCAACCGCATATTTTGTCATAGATCCCAAAATTGCTAGCAGTGCCCCTGCACCTAGGAGACGCCACAAACACAGCATATATGGCTATAGTGTAGAACTATACTCAATTTCAAACTATACTCAGATTGCCGTTTATGATGGAGGCCAGGAGCCTGCTCAAGGTATTGCTTGTAGCATACAGCATGGAGTGTGTGCAGGAGTCTAAAAAAGATGAACTTCACACACTGTAGAGATACTTCTGTACAAAGCAGAACAAATTTAAAATAAGAATGGTTAATCTAAAATGCAAGTTAAGTACAGTGTAACCTTGGATTATGAGGATAATTCGTTCCGGAAGGGGTTTAACACTTGTAAACCAAATTGAATTTTCCTATAAGAAATAATGAAAACTCAAATTATTTGTTCCACAGCCCAAAAAAATAAATACATAAAAATAATTTATACAATATATATAGTAAAAATAAAACAAATTAACCGGCACTCAACATAAAAAAGTAAAAATAAATCCCGACAGATAAGTGTTTCCGTTTTTTGCATGCAGGCGCCGTGTATTTGTATGTGTGTGTGGAATTAGCCCCTTCCCTCGCCTCGTCTTACACAGTAAAACACCTCCTCCCTCCCCCCACCTCGCTTTTTAAGTTTCATAACAGAATCACTGCTGTAAAGTTAAAAAAATATCTAACAAATGAAGCAGCACCTTACCTTGGGAATTGTGACAGAGCAGAGGTAATGTGTAAAGAAAGCGTGTGTGTGAATGTGTCGGTGTCAAATTACGCATGCATAAGACACATAACACATAAGACGGTGAGTAAAGGCGAGATTGAGAGAGAATGTGTGTGTGTGTGCGCGCATGTGTCGGTGTGTGTGTGGGGCACAGTGTCGAATTAGAAGGGAGAGGGAGACGTTGATTATACCAGGACCACTAAGACCCAGCAGGGGAGACGATTACCCATAATTCCACAGCGTGAGAGAGAAAAAAATCATTTGCTCAGTTGTGATCACTTGACGTCAAAATAAGAGGCGCATACGTGATACATGATACTCAGCACTCATAAACCAATACTTGCTCGGTTTCCAAGTCAAAATTTATTAAAAATCTTTGTTCATCTTGCGGAACACTCATAAACCGGGTTACTCTCAATCCAAGGTTCCACTGTATGCAAAAGATTGGAATACACTATGGTAAAAAGTGCTAATCCCCCCCCTCCCCCCCTCAGCATGGAGGACAGCTTTCACAGGTCCTGGACAGTATTTGGCATCCAGTTATTTAAAAATACCTCCTGTTGGTTTGTCCACTCACTTTGGAGCCTGTGAAAATAGAGGAACTTTATGAAAAAATGCAAGCAATTTGGTAAACATCTTAAATTTCTGTCAGTGTGTGTGGAGTTTGCGTGTTCTCGCCGTGCTTGATGGGTTTCCTCCATGGACTCTGATTTCCAGATTAGGATAAATGCCATTTCCAAATTGGTCCTAGTGTGTGTGTGTGTGTGTGTGTGTCCTGCAATGGATAAGCACCCTGTCCAGGGTGTACCCCGCCTTGTGCTCGAGGTTCCCTGGGATTGGCTCCAGGCCTCCAGTAACCCTGTACACTATAAGCGCTATAGTGAGGGACTGAATGGACCTGAAGTAAAACTGAAAGTCTTCACTTTATTTCACCACCATTATGCTGGTGTACAAAGCACAAAATACCACAATTTGTCTCACCATCCAAAGACCTATGGACCTATCTCTAATTATTTAAAGTATGTTTATAATAATAGTTATAATAAACTATATACATAAACTATAATAAGCAGTTAATGATAATAATGATTATTCATTTGTGGTCAATACATATAATAATTCTTCATGGTGGATTTTATATAACACACCCTCTTTCTGTACTTTAATAATAATGTTTATTTTCCCTCTTTGTTTTTCAGATGAGTCGTGTCGGCGTTAGTTGTTCTCACCTGAACCTCAAGCTGAACTTTTACGGTTTAATAGCTGACTGAATGTGATTATTAGGATGAAAATATTTACATGAATATTTTACAGATTTGCATATTTGGGGAGTAGTTTTGTACAATAACAGTATCTGATAGACTGTGTAATTACAAAGAGACATGTATAATCATTTATTTCCATTAATAATTTAAAAGAAATCAAAAAACAACGTTGTGTTTACAGAGGGCATTAGTGGTGTGTTCTTACAGCAATATTTTTGTAATTTGTAATTATTTTGTTTTATTTCAGAAGCTGGCTTCAAATAAAAAAGTAATATTTTTCAGCAGTGAGCTTTGTTTCCAGTTATTAAAAAATATGTGAACCTTTTTGGAAAAAAAGTGCTCTGGTGTTTTGGTTGATTGGTGGTAATGCAGCAGTAGGTTCCTTCATCGCCAGTGTGTATATATCCAAACCTGTTAATTATTGAATTCAGGTGTTTCAGTGAAGGGAAATCTTAATGCCTCATCTTGGACAACGCTATTCTTCCAACTTTGCAGCAACAGTTTGTTGAAGGCCCTTCTCTATTCCAACATGACTCCGCCCCAGTGCACAAAGCAAAGACTATAAAGAGTTCGGTGTGGAAGAACTCGAACGGTCCGAACACAGAGCCCTGACCTCAACCCCATCGAGCACCTTCTTCGTAATGAACTGGAACCGAGATTGTGAGCCAGACCTTCTCATCTAACATCAGTGCCTGACCTCAAACACTCTACAGAATGAATGGGCACAGATTCCCACAGAAACAGTCCAAATTCATGTGGACGGCCTTCCAGCAAGAGCAGATGCTGTTATCGCGGCAGAAGGGGGATTGAAATAAATGTATTTGGGTACAATGTCAGTGGAGGCTTGGTAAAATACTTTTGTCCATATTGTTTACATTGGTTAATAACAATTTACTTTTTTATCCTACACTGCCTCCTAGTGGCTAGTAGTGAATAAATAAAAATGTATAAATCGTCAAAACCACCCCAGTTCTCTCAGGATTGATCTGCACTGGTGTGTTGGATGCTTTCAGTCTTCGCTTTATTCTCAGTACTTGAAATGCTCAAATTTTGGTTTAGGAAACTAATTACTATAAAATACTTTCATACGGAATTAAACTTTGACACTTTGCTAAATAACAGAGCTCTTTCGTGTTTACTGTAAATGAAGCTAATACTTCTCTGAGATTTAGTGTACTGTGTGTCATAGTCTTTAGTCATCACTCAGTAGAGTCTAAATAAGAATGAGAGGTGAGATAAAGTGGCTGTTCTTATTGAACACAGCTCCAGCATGAGCATGCGCATGTATACAACATGATTAATGTCCATACTACTCATAAAGAAGGTAATCAGGAAGATCAGGAGATTGTCATGCTGACGTCAGGCCAGACAGTCATACAAATAACTAATAATTATAAATATAAATGGTAAATAATAATTAATATCTGAATAGCGCGGGGGCGTAGTGCTTTGCACTGTCACTTCGCACCTCTAGGGTCGATTTTACTGCAGGACGCTGAGTCACAGTCACCTGACCTCTATATCCTAAAATATATGAAAAAGAAACCTTATTCCCTAAATTAAAAACACAATTGAGTAGCGTTGTAGAAGTGGCAAAGGAGCTGTTCTGAGTGTGATCACGGTGGAGCTGAGGACATGGATACCTATGATTCCTTAAATCATAATGAGCTCTGCGTTGTCATACAGTAAGATTGTGGCTTAATAGAGGATACAAATCTTTTTTTTGCATTTTTGGATTTGAAGCAGCACTGAAATGATGAATTATGACGTTGTACTGAGGGGATGCAGTGAATTACAAGCTTGCTGTTGGAACCCTTAAGCACTATTCTGCATATCTTTAGTGCATTCAGTGAAACAGGACGAGAGAAAACTTCTCAGTTGATGATGATGTTCAGTGGAGTGCAGCTTTAGCAGCTGTTCTCAGATCAGTGTGTGTTTCTGACTCAGAGCACTTCCTCTACAGCTGAGGGAGGTTTTTGTACGGCGCTATAACACTGTGTGTACGGAGTGCTGCTACCCTGCTGACAGTAATAATCTCCTGCATCTTCAGCCTGAACTCCAGAGATTTGTAGAGTAAATTGTGTTCCAGAATAACTTCCACTGAAACGATCTGGAATCCCAGACTGACGGTTAGATGCCCAATAGATCAGGAGTTTAGGAGCTTCTCCAGGTTTCTGCAGGTACCAGGCGAGGTTACTGCCAACACTCTGACTGGTTGTACAGGTGAGAGTAACAGATTGTCCTGGAGAAACAGACTGAGCTCCTGGAGACTGAGTCAGGACGATTTCCCCAAAGGACTCTAAAGAAAAGGATGCAGAGTTAAAATAATGGAAACACATGTAGTAGTGAGTGTGAGAGTGATGTGCTGATGTGTATGAAGAATAAAAGTAAAGAGAGTGTCTCACGGTGAGCGAGGAGTCCCAGTGTCCCCAGCAGTAGAATCAGTACCATCATCATTGTGCTGCGTGTCAGTGGCTCTGAAAGGACTGAACACACTCTGATCAGCACTACAGCTCTTAAAGTGTGTGCAGCACTGACACAGCACACATATGCAAACACCACAACTGTGTGTGTGCGTGTGTGTGTGTGTGTGTGTGTGTGTGTGTGTGTGTGTGTGTGCGTGTGTGTGGTCACTGGAGTGTAACAGAGGTTTTTGTACAGCGGCTAGAATGTATCACTGTGGTGGACTTTCGGTGGAGGAACCAAACTCATCATCAAAAGTAAGAGACTTTTATTTATCTAAGTAAAGGTTAATCCATGAAATTTTCCATTTATTTTTATTTTAAATTTGATTGGTATCTGTTTTGGATAAGGCAAAAATTAACCATTTAAAATAATTACTATGAAGTGTAGTAAGTTTAAATAAAGCATCTTAATTATGTGAAGTATCGTAATTATCAGGTGGCACGGTGGTGTAGTGGTTAGCACTGTCGCTTTGCACCTCCAGGGTCCAGGTTCATTTCCCAGTGAGACTCGATTCCCGTCTCTGTGTGCATGGAGTTTTCATGTTGTCCCTGTGCTAGGTGGGTTTCCTCCGGTTTCCTCTTACAGTCCAAAGACCTGCAGACTAGAATTGCCGTTCCCAAAATTGCCTGTAGTGTGTGAGTGAGTGTGTGTGTGTGTGTGTGTGTGTGCCCAGCAAAGGTTTGACTCCCTGTCCAGGGTGTACCCCGCCTAGTGCCCTAAGCCTCCTGGGATAAGCTCCAGACTCCCCCTGAATACAGGTTAAAGCTGTACAGATGAGTGAGAGTGAGATTTATTCCAATAACGATCAATCCAATGATGAAAAATACACACACACACACACACACACACACACACACACACACACAACCTGAGGAGGATCAGATTGAGGGTGGACCCAGGCCAAAATAATAAATTAAATGGTATTTATATTTAGTAGCTAGATTACCTGCAAAAAAAAAAAAAAAAAAAAAAACTAACTAAAACCCCAGGTCCCTTCCCTGACTCCCTAAACCAACAACAGTGAATAAATTCCCTCTTCCCAAAATAAACGTTAGCCACGCCCCTAGTACTGCTGAGTGCACAAACATACAGTCAAATTATCTACAAATATGTACAATGAGCAACCAAACCAAAGGGGCAAAGCGATAACCAGAATCACAATCTCTCTCCTCTTTCCCGCGTCTCTCTCCGGTTTATGGCTGGCGGCGCTGGTTGATGACGTCACTGTCAGGGCGGAAGCGGCCGTGTGGAAGGTCAGGTCGATGCCGATGTGGGGAAACAGTCAGAAAACCTGGAGTGGAGTCTGGAGCGGCGCGCGACCAGGACACGAGACACACACGCGCGCGCGCGAAACCAAGCATTTATGAAACGTGGTGAATTACAAAACTTCAAACAAAACCTACTTAAGTAAACGTTAAATTACAGATTTTAAAAACTACTTTACAAAGTAGAAGTACACAAAAAAAACCTGTAAAACGAGTAAATGTCATTTGTTACTTTCCTCCTCTGGAAAGAAGATGGATTATGGTGTGGAGTTAAAGCTGATGGCTGATGTTTCCAGTCTGGACGCTTAATAAGCAGTTATGAGTAAACGTTGCGTAAGTGTGTGTAAATAGGGTTGGGTATCGTTTGGGGTTTTTTCGATAACGGTATCAAATTGATACTTTTAAACCGGTACCGGTGCCAAAATGGTTCCTGAACCGATACTTTGCAAAAACCACAAAATGATGGTGGACTCAAGAATACATTTTTATTGAACAAAAAATTAAATGCTTAAAATTGAAGAATATATTAAAAGTTTAAGTTCTAGCTGGAAAGCCATAATTATAAACAGAATCCATGTTACATTAATATTTTACAAATCGTTTGACCGTTTGTTAGCATGAATGCAAGATTAGCATTTTGCAGTTAACATTACATTAGCCTACTGCTAACCTGCGGAAAGGCTGCTGACGTCATTATAATCGCTGGACTCCTGTTTGCTACGGTTGGTGTGACTGGGGCTGAGGGTCGTCACACCGATAGCGCCACCTGTTGTCTGTAAGCCGTCATACACGGCGCGTCCCTCTGCTTTTAACTTTATTCCGTTTGCCCTCACATGTTTCAGTAGATTTGACGTGTTTCCCTCTTTAACATCAACTGCTGTAAAACATTTACTGCATGTCGCGGTGTCGGAATCCTTTCTTGTGAAATACAGCCAGACTTTCGACCGCTTAGTTTTAGGCATTTTAACGAAAGTTAATTTAGCAAGTTAAGATAGCGGTAGATCTCCTGCTGCAGAGCCGCAGAGAACAAATATATTAATGCACAGTTCAGGCATTTAAGTGGCACCGAAATTCACGTTCTGTTTCGGTCCGGTACATACCGGTTATATAGGTACCGGTGCCGTATTGGCACTAGTTTTTGGTACCCAACCTTATGTGAAAATGTGTGTTTATTGTGTGTTTGTGGTCTCCAGCCGGTCCCACGGTGAAGCCCTCCGTGTCTCTGCTCCCTCCCTCCTCTCTGCAGCTGTCTGAGGGATCGGCCTCGCTGCTCTGCCTGCTGTCTGCCTACTCTCCACAGGGGGCGCTGGTGAGCTGGACGGTGGACGGCTCAGAGGTGAAGGACGGGGTTCTGACCAGCGCAGAAGAACAGAAGAAGGACGGTTACACACGCAGCAGCACCCTGACCCTCAGCAAAGCACTCTGGGAAAAGGGGGAGGAGTTTGTCTGTAAGGTCTCCCATGACGGCGTCAATCATCCGGTCACGTTCAGAAAGAGCCAGTGTGAAGGCTAACAGCTCCAAGATAGAATTGAACACTGAGCTGCTTACACATCCATCTACAATAGAGTTTCAATTCTACACAATGCTGACATTTCTGTCTTTACTCTCTTCACTGTCCTGTTGCTCTTCCTGTAGTTTTGCTCTGCTGAAATAAAGCTTCATTTTGGACATTGTGTCTTCTTTTATTCCAGTTAATAGTCATTCTCAGTGTGATGAGAGAGTGTGTTTAGCTGTAGATTCAGTGCTGTGTGTTGTGCTTCAGTGAGTTTGGCTGAAGAAAGTTGAACATCTGGTGAAAGTGCTGCTCTATTCTGGGAGAAAGAGGATCACTCAGCCGTCTTCATCTCAATCTCACTTCCTCTACACTCATCTCTGATTTACTGATTAACACTGACTGTGTGTTTAGCTGGGTGTGGAGCAGGAAGCCGCTTTCATGTGTTTAGTGCAGGATTTATGCTTGAGTGAACCGACAGGTGGCGACTTTAACTGCAAATGAACTTTAACCAGCACAGAATTATTTCTCACTTTGTCTGTTTTTATTTAATTGTAGTCGATGTTTATCTTCTCATAAAAGATGAATACTATCAGATCCAGATTATATTTTGTTTCTCATTAGAAGTCTATCTTTGGCCAATGTTAACCTTTAGATCTCCTGGAATGATGTGGAATTAAAAGTGAACTATGTACAATCACATTCATTAGTAATATCAGTTTCTGTTAGAGATGTTACAGTTTATTGATGTGTTTTACTTGACACGTCTGGCTAGACAACAAGACCAGAAAAAAAAAGCTTCATTAATGACTTTCCATGAGTGAAAAAGAACACTGTATCATGGAGACCATCGGAGTACGATGTTGCTCTGCTAAATACCTTCAACTCAAAGAGTGTCATTGTTATAGATGAGATTGCACCAGTTAAAGTTAAAACCATATTGTTCCAACAGAACGCACCATGGAAAGGTACTGCTGCAGTCCAACTCCAAAAGCTGAGCTGAATGTAGATGGCATAAGACTTCATGAATAATGAAAAATCAGAAAGATTTTATTGACATTTACAGGACCTCTTATTCCTATGTATCCTGTGTTGTTGTTTTATTGTTACTGTGTGTGCTTTACAAGGTCAGACAACATTTAAATGCAAATAATGCACCCTTCCACACTTCCCCTGGTGTGAACCTGGGATGAGGTTTACTTTTAAAACCCTCTTGGATCTGATGAGGCCTTTCTGAAGACCTGCAGTGCTTCAGGCTTCTTCACTATATTTAATCACTCTATATACAATAATTTTTGTATTTTTATAGAATATTTACATTTTATAAAGATTAGACCATTACCAGTGCTAGTTGATTTTTATCAAATATAAAAGGGAAAGTATAAGGAAACTTTCCATCTCTTCCATTCCAGTGATTTGAAAAACTGTAACAAGGTCAATTTTGGAATCTGCAGAAACTCAGTGGACTGCACACAACCTCTCACTTTGTGAGAGGGCAAAAAGCAGCACCTATTTAGATATTTAGGGGAGCAGGTGAAGGGATTATAACTAACAATACAAAATTTTTGTGAAATCAGTAAAATTTTTAAGAAAAATTACAAAACGTAACAAAATTTAAGCTTAATTACATCAACTTGGAGCCATCAAAACAAAACACCTGCATTGGACATCCAATTGTCTAAACTATCATTTGATCCTTTCCATGGCTTTCATCTGGGGAGGATTATAAGAGTAGAATAAAAATCTACATAAACATTAGTAATTAAGTAATTAAATTTCATTATTTGTCTTTTCTAATCATTAAAGCTGTCAGTCATTTTGAAAACTCCTGTATTAAACTGAATGCTTGGTTTTCATGGCGTCTCCGCTGAGAAGATTCGTGTGTATGTATCATAACTTTAGTTCTCTTCTTTTCATAATATGTCAAAAGCTGTGCTTGAACTGTTCTCTTGTCCGTTGCGATAATGCAAACAGCACTAAAAATGACGCAAACCTGCATGAGCTCATGAGCAGCGCGTTACAATATTGAATTCTGATTGGATAATCACCGTTACTTAGTGGTCCGTAGATGATAATACGTAGAGAGTTTTAATAATTAATTTTCAAGACAAATATTACATGAGAAAAAAAAGAAAGAAAATCAAATTTTATTTGTCACATACCCAGTCATACACAAAATGTAGTGAAATGCTTAAACGACCGCCCATGACCTTAAAAATATAAAAACAATTAACACAAAATAAATAGTGGAATAAAATAGGAATAAGATTGGCTATAGAACATAGCTTGCAGATATATATATATATTTCAAAAATATATAAGAAATATTTAAAAAACATATCTATACAAATGATATAAAAGAAATATATTAAAAATATTTATAAAAATATTTTAAAAAATTATCTGTGCAAATAGACAAAATAGAGATACATTTAAATGGAAATAAATGGAAATGTCCAGGAAGTGTGCAGATGTGAATGAGTGTACAGATGAGTAATGTTCATAAGTGACTATTTCTAAGTGTCCGTGCTACCACGGCTAAAGGTAAGGTTCGCACTCGCTGTTTACCTGGTGCTCGTGTTCTCGATGTTGCTGCACAGGTGGTGACAGGTGGTGACTTATTTTATATTAATTGCATGGAAGAGTTTCAGTAAACAACACTAACCACATCGACTCTTACACTTTAAATAAGGAGAAAAGTTAGAGACAAATAAATTAATTCATTTAAACATGAACGACCCTCACTGGATGATGACCTGCTGCTTGGAAGTGTGGAGTCATTTAACTTGTGCACTTTATCTTTATTTATTTATTAACTTGAGTACCTACACACACACACACACACACACACACACACTACAGTAATAACCAGTGACCAGGATGACCTGAAAATGATATAAAGTCACACAAAATTACTGCAACGTGTACCACCGTAATGGAAGAAGGTGAACGAGGGAGGAGAGCAAAGGTGGTAACCAGCCTGTGGGACTCACACACAGACACACACACACACACACACACACACACACACACACACACACACACACACACACACACTGTGCTACAGGAGAGAGAAGAGCAGAGAAATTATTAGACCAAAACTATAAAATAATCAGATTGTCTAAGACAAATCACACAAATCATCATAGCCAGTATCCTTCAGTACACTTCTGCTCAAGTCAGTAATAACAGACAAAAAAGAACAGATTTTTAACAGCAAAATAATAAAACTACTTAATGTCTTAACAAACTTTACATAATAATATTAACAAAAAAGCAGAGAAAAAACACACAGAGGAAAAAGCGTGCCACATGATGCTTTGAAGACAAACCAGTAGCAAAGAGTGATACAGCATAAACTGTTCAGCACACAACATAAGGCTTTTCAAGGTGACCTGGCTCCCTGTATTATGTGACAAGATGAGTCCAAAGATGTAAAGGTGGCCATGGTGAGGAAAAACCCCGTTACATATGACTACAATAGACTAATGACAAACAGAAAAGATGACAGCTGCAAGTGATGCAGATATACAGCTGGACATTTGCTGAGCTGCGCTTCCTGCACAACACATTGTTAAATGGGAGCACGAGCTACGAGCACCTATGAGCTCAGAGAGATTTCCTGATAGCTCTGTTTAACTGTGTCCTGTTCTGCTTTAACTGTGCCCAGTTCTGATCTAATTAAATCATGCTCTGAGAACCCAGGACTAGGCCTTGCTATGCCACAATCATGGCCTGCTCTATACCATGCTATGCTCTATTTATATCATGCCATGCTCTAATTGACATATTCTCTGTTCTGTCCAAGAGATGCCCTGTACAGCCTGAGCTGAACTGTCTCAGCCAGTCACATTTCCATCTAAACCACTGGAGGATGTACTGCTGTTTCCACCTAGCTTTGAGGAGGTTTTCATTAAGCTTTCCCCAGAGGCCAACAAAACAGCATGTTAGTTCAAGTTAAGTTCAAACTTTATTCGTTACATATGCATTACTGCACATTGACATTCTTTATTCTTTACTATCCCAGCATTGTTAGTAGGCTGGGGCCAAAGCGCAGGGTCAGACATTGTACGGTGCCCCTGGAGCAGATAGGGTTAAAGGCCCTGCTCAAGGGTTCCAGCAGCAGAAACCCAGTGGAGGTCGGCCTCGAATCACCAACCGTCCAATCAGTAATTCACAGCCTTAACATGCTGAGCCAACACTGCCCCTTAGCATGACTTGTCATGACACAGTGCCCATGTCGTGCTCCAACTCTTGTCTCATGCCAAGTCCCATCTTTGTGCCCCATGTTTATGCTCAATTCTGGCCTCATGCTAATGGTAGCCGAATCCAAGCAGGTATTCCTGCACTCTGGAATGGTGTCATGCGAACAGGGGCATTATATTTTGTGTTTTGGACTATGTGTAAATTACTTTTATTTTAGACATAAATTCTCTGCCATGATCCACGCCTGTCAGCACGTTTTTTCCCCACGCTGTCACTTTCCTCCATGTGCTCATGTTTACACTAACCTGTTTGTGTCCTTCCCATGCCCCCGCTTCTGTCCTGTCTGCACACCTGTCTTGAATCACCAGCTGATTACTCCAGCATTTAAGCACGTGTTGAGCGTTGCTTAAATCGCTGGATTATTGAGTTTTGTTCGCTTCAATTTTCCCGTGTTTTGTTTTCTCATTTTCTCGTCTCTCGCTTTGGATTGCCGCTTCGCTTTTTGATCTCCCAGCTTTGATCTCGCACTTCCTCGCTTTGACTACAGCTTTTATTTAACGTTTTTTGTATAGTCGTCTCGCTGCTTGATTTCCCGGTTACCGAAATAACGCTTCCCATTTTGACTACGGCTCTCGTTTTGTGCTTTGGCTTAGACGTTATGCTGATTGATCTTCTGGTTTTTGACTCGCGCTTTCGCCTTCTGACCACACTTCTGTTTAACGTTGTGATTATACATTTGCACTTGGATTCACCTCGTTCCGCGTCATCCCGTGACAGAATAATCCTGCTGAAATCCGCGCTGAAGCGTCAAGGCGCACTTCTCGGAGTTCACCATCAGGAGTTGCTCAGCACCAAGCAAGCCCTTGCGGACATCCTGACCCAGCTCCAACGGCTCCAGCTCTCTCCAACATCCAGCAGGGACCCCCACATACAACGTGAACCACATCTCCCTGCCCCTCCCACCTATTAAGGAGATCCAGCACCTGCCAATCCTTCCTCTCTCAATGCTCATCGATTTTTGAACTACAGACCTCCACTCAAGCTGTTGAATCTCCGCCAAGGTTCCCGCTCGGCCTACGACTACACCATTGAGTTCCGAACACTGGCTTTCTCAAGTGGATGGAATGAACAAGCACTGAGAGATATGTTTTTTGAGGGCCTGTCAGAAACACTTAAAGACCAACTAGTCTCTCAGAAACTCCCCTCCTCGCTCCAGGAGCTCATAGATCTGGTGGGCCGAGTAGATTCATGTCTTTGTCTTCAAAGATCAGCCAGGACACCACCACTTAAAGTTACCCCGAGACCACGAGCCCACAAACAGGAGGAGCTCATGCAATTGAGCAGGACCCGCATCTCCCCTGAGGAACGACGACGACTCAGAGTAGAGGGGGCCTGTTTCTAAGGTCTGATCACCAACTCAAGTTCTGTCCAGTAAAGGAGGGACCCTCTAGTTCAACTTGAAGCACTGGAGGGCGCTGGAGGGCACAACTTCAAGAAGACTCACCAACCAGCATCGGCTACTCCCGGTCTTCCTCATCCATGAACAGCAGTCCCACCAGGTGCAGGCACTAATTGACTCAGGAACCTTGACTGTAACCTTATCAACGTGGCCTCGGCCAAGGCCCTGGGAATCCCCTTCCTGCCTTTGGAGACCCATCTCAAAGTCCAGGCTCTCGACAGGTTTGCTCCTCTCTATCACTCACAGGACCCCTCTTATTGGCCTGACAATCTCTGGCAACCACTCAGAACAGACTTCCCTATTTATCATGGAAGGTTCTCACGCCACGGTCGTTCTGACCTCCCCTGGTTAACCCGTCACAACCCACAGATCGACTGGGTGACGAATTGCATCCTGGCCTGGAGCCCATCATGTTCCACAACCTGCTTACGATCTGCCACCACATCATGCTTCAGCCCCACCCCCACGAAGGAGCTACTGGATCTCACCCACATCCTTTTATTAATACCACAACCTCAGCAAGTCTCCCTTCCACCCCACCAACCATACGACTGCGTCATTGATCTGCTCCCAGGCACCACACCTCCCAAGGGCCGCCCATACTCTTTGTCACCCAAGGAATGCCAGGCCATGGACCAGTACGCTACGGAATCCCTCGCGGCCGGGATCATTCATCCTTCCTCAGGGGGTTCTTTTTCGTGGGCAAAAAGGATGGTTCCCTTTGTCCCTGCATAGATTATAGGGGCCTGAATGACATTACTGTGAAGAAACGGTACCGGCTTCCACTAATGGCTACTGCTTTTGAACTTCTCCAAGGAGCCAAACTATTTACCAAGCTGGATCTGCGCAATGCATACCACCTCGTCCGCATTCGAGAGGAGGACAAGTGGAAGATGGCCATCAACACCCATACAGGACATTATGAATACCTGGTGGTTCCGTTTGGCCTTACTAACGCCCCCGCTGTCTTCCAGGCTCTCATTAATGATGTACTCAGGGACTTTCTCAACTCTTCAGTGTTTGTCTATCTAGATGACATATTAACCTTTTCTCGTGACCTGGAGGAACACAGACACCACGTTCGCCAAGTACTACAGAGGCTCCTGGAGAATAACCTGTTTGTCAAGGCAGAGAAGTGTGAATTTCACAGTGATGAATTGGCCCACTCCAACCTCACGGGAGCAGCTTCAAAGGTTCTTGGGGTTCGCAAATTTCTATCGCCGCTTCATTCGGGGCTACAGCTCCATCTCTGCTCCACTCACAGCCCTGACCTCACCCAACACCCAGTTCAGTTGGAACCAGGAAGCTGAAAGAGCCTTCACTGAGCTTAAAAAGCGATTGACATCTGCCCCTATCCTCCCCATCCCGGATCCGTCACAACAATTCATCGTTGAGGTTGACGCTTCCAGTACGGGGGTAGGGGGCGTCCTGTCCCAGAGATCTATGCACGATAATAAACTGCACCCATGCTCCTTCTTCTCTCACCGTTTAACATCTGCTTAGATAAGCTCTTGGTGACCGAGAACTTTTAGCCATTAAGCTTGCCCTAGAGGAATGGAGACACTGGTTGGAGGGGATGGAGGTTCCATTCCTGGTCTGGACTGACCACAAGAACCTGGAATACCTCAGGAGCACCAAGAGGCTCACAAAGATCTCCAAGCTAGATGCTCTCTCCAAGCAATTCTCACCCACTCACGATGCCCCCACCAATGACACCATCATCCCCTCCTTCTGCCTGCTCGCCCCAGCCGAACTGGATATCAAAA
Source organism: Clarias magur (assembly GCA_013621035.1). Lineage (NCBI taxonomy): Eukaryota > Metazoa > Chordata > Actinopteri > Siluriformes > Clariidae > Clarias > Clarias magur. The sequence goes on along the minus strand of QNUK01000758.1, from coordinate 186,834 downwards.
CGAAGGTCCAGCAAGCCTTCTCCCATGAACCTGGCCCCAGTAATGTTCACCCTAACTGCTCTTGGTTCCCCACACTCTACACTCTCAGGTCCTGGAATGGGCACACAGTTCCAAACTGTCCTGTCACCCTGGCACAGCTCGTACCCTGTCCCAGGTTCAGCAACGTTTTTGGTGGCCGACTTTGAAGGAGGACGTCTCCAGCTTTGTGGCTGCATGTGACACTTGTCTCAGACATAAGCACGCCAATACAGCCCCAGCAAATCTCCTCAGACCCTTACCCTCCCACACCGCCCTTGGTCAGACATCGCTCTGGAATTCATCACAGGGCTACCCTCTTCCAACAGCCATGACTGCATCATGACTGTTCTAGACCGGTTCTCCAAAGCGGCTCACTTCATTCCACTTGTCCTGTGACATTCTCACATATTCTGTTTAGTTCCTGTTGCTTGTTCAGTTGTTTCTATTTGAGCTTGATTAATACAATTATTGCGCTCATTTTCCATGTTTATTGACGTTACTTCTGTTTATTTCCCTGTTGTCTCATGACAAGTCCAGTTATGGTTCACTGTGTATTCCAGATTTCTGGTGTGTTTGGTTAATTCCTTTGTTCTAGGTTATTTCTGCCTATTCATTTCCTTTATGTTTAAGTTAAATAAATATATGTTTGTGCTCAAGTCCTGCTTCCACCCACAATTCATAATAGAAGTCATAAACGTTGTCCTGCAGTTCATCCCAGATCTCTTATTATCTCATACAGATACATCTGTCATCAATCCTGTTTGTGATTTTCATGGACAAGATATCAAGGCGCAGCCATAAAGGAGAGGGTATCCAGTTGGTGGGCTAAAGATTGCATTGCTTCTTTTTGCAGATGATGTGGTCCTGATGTCATCATTAGTCTGTGACCTACAGCGCTTGCTGGATCGGTTTGCAAGCTGAGTGTGAAATGGCAGGGACAAGGATCAGCACCTTGAAATCTGTGGCCATGTTTCTCAGCAGAAAGGCCCAATTGTTCAATCCACTTTTCAGGAAACTGTTCATCTAGGAATGCTCGGACCTGACACCCATAATGTGGTGGTGCACCATCTTGCTGTAAAAACTCAGGGAGCGTGCCAGCTTCAGTGCATAAAGAGTGAAACATATCATCATGTAGCAATTTCAAATATCCAGTGGCCTTGAGGTTTCCATTGATGAAGAATTGCCCCACTATCTTTGTACCCCATATACCACACAATACCATCACTTTTTTTGTTCCAACAGTCTTGGAGAGATCTATCCAATGTGGGTTAGTGTCAAACCAGTTGAATGGACTCCCTCAGACTTTTATATTTGGGGTCATCTGAAGGCAATTGTCTATGGTGTGAAGATATGAGATGTGCAGCACCTGAAACTACGGATACTGGAAGCCTGTGCTGGCATTTCTCCTGCGGTGTTGCTATGAGTGTGTGAAGAGTGGGAGAAGAGGGTTGCATTGACAATCCATCATAATGGGCAGCACATTGAACACATTTTATAAGTGGTCAGAAACTTGTAAATAACTCATGAAATTTCGTGTGAAATTCCCAATAAGTTTGATGTGTCACATGACCCTCTTCCTATTGAAAAAACAAAAGTTGGATCCAAGATGGCCGACTTCAAAATGGCCACCATGGTCACCACCCATCTTGAAAAGTTTGCCCCCTCACATATACTAATGTGCCACAAACAGGACATTAATATCACCAACCATTCCCATTTTATTAAGGTGTATCCATATAAATGGCCCACCCTGTACAGTCTTCTTGCAAAATATACAGAAATTGGAGCTATATGATGAGCTACACTACAGTGATTATTGGCAAGCAAGTTAAGGCAAAAGCAATGCTCGACACTGGGTCAATGGCTTGTACAATGAGCTCCAAGCTTTTACCAAAATTGTTGACTGCTGATGTATTGCAAGACCTTTAACTTGCCCCAACAGAAGTTGTTTTGGTCGGATGTGGAGGCACCAGAACAAAACCTGTAGGAATGAGCGAACTGGAAATGGATGTGTATGGATGTCATGTCACTGTTCCAACATTAGTAGTTGAAGGCCAGGGTGATGATCTAATCCTAGGCAGTAATCTCTTGAAACATCTAATCCATCAGCTAAAAGGTTCTACAGAATTACTAGTAAATGTGTCTGAACGTGAGTGCAATAACACTGAGCAAAGCAAGCTGCTTGATCTGTTAGCCAATGTGGAGAAATGGAGAAATAGTACTGTCCCAGATTTGGTAGGAACAGTAAAGGTGAAAAAGGCAGTGTCTCTCGAACCTATGACTGAAAATCTAGTTTGGGGCAGACTCACTGAGAGCACTCATGACATCTCACCTGGCAGGGCTGTTATTCTAGAGCCCAGCAGAGTAAAATCGAGGTCAAGGTCAGTGTTGGTTGGAAAGATGGTAGCTTTGATTCATAAAGATGGATGGGTTCCGCTCAAAGTAATAAACCCTTCGGAAAAGACAATTACCTTAAAAAGAAATTCTACTCTTGCGGATGCTTTCCCTTTCACGGCATTGCAGGATTTCGACTACTCTAAATTTCCTGATGGTCACTTGCTGGATCTTGAACAGAAAGTTCAGAGAATAGTTGGCATGTTAACTGACAGACAGGATGAGATGAGTGTAACAGATGCCTTAAACTTGCCAACCAAATCTGAATTAAATGACTTGGGTACTGCAGATGACACGGCAGTCTTATATGACTTAGGCTTAGCTGACTTGGATGTTGTCTTGTAATGTGTCTGCGGAATGCAAAGCAAAACTTGTCCAACTTATCTCTCAGTACCAGTCTATCTTTTCCAGACACAAGTTGGACTGTGGGAAGGCAACTGGTTTTGTTCATCATATTCGTCTGAGTGACGACAAGCCTTTTCAGTTGCCGTATCGGCGTCTTGCTCCAAATCTGTATGATTATCAGGCTTCGTCAAGCTTTGAATGAGATGGAAGAAAGTGAAATCATACGAAAATCTAGTAGTGAGTTTGCATCGCCTCTTGTCCTAATCTGGAAAAAGTCAGGTGATTTAAGAATATGTACCGATTTTTCGTCTGATTAACGCTCGCATAATCAAGGATGCACATCCACTTCCACATCAGGCAGATGCTCTTGCTGTGATGCCTATTTTTCTACAATGGACCTTACATCTGGTTACTATAATGTAGAAGTGCATGAAGATGACTGGAAATACACAGCGTTTACATCAACCTTTGGATTATATGAATATAATCGCTTACCACAGGGCCTGTGTAACAGTCCGGCCACCTTGATGCGGATGACGTTGACAATATTCGGGGATTAGAATTTCATCAGCCTATTATGTTATCTGGACAATGTTTTAGTGTTTGCATCCACGGAAGAGCTGGCATTTGAGCACCTGGAAATGGTGTTCAAGCGTTTGAAGACCCATAATCTTAAGCTCGCTCCAAAGAAGTGTCATTTCTTGCGGAGTTCTGTGAATTTTTTGGGCCACATTATTAGTGCAGATGGTATTGCTACCAATCCAGAAAAAGTCAAAGCCATTACTTCTGTCACTGAGGATGATCTTATGGATGAGGGTAGCAATGCCCCCAGTCAGCAGAAAATAAGGTCTTTCCTCGGTATGGTAGTGTTTTACCACCAGTTTATTGAAGACTGTTTGAACAGTGGTTTGGCAATAGACAATCTTACTGCTGGAAGAAAAGCACCACATGAAAAGTGGAATCATCGAGTGTGTCGGAGAGAGTTGTCAGCTTCAGACTGGACTGAGGATTGCAGTCAAGCATTTCACAAATTGAAGCAGGCTTTGCTTGATCAAGTCGAGTTGGCTCATTCAAATTTTGATGAGCCTTTCTTGCTTTCAGTAGATGCTTCAAGCAATGGGCTCTGGGCAGTTTTGTCCCAGCTTCCAGCTGATGGAATAAAGGCTAGACCTGTTGTCTTTGCAAGCAAGTCGCTTACCTATGCACAGTCACGATACCCTGCACATCGATTAGAGTTTTTCGCTATGAAATGGGCTATCTGTGACAAATTACATCATTGGCTCAGGGGTCAGAAATTCACAGTTTGGACAGACAACAACCCATTGACATATATTCTGTCCAAAGCTAATTTGGTTGCTAAGTTAGCACCTTATCAGTTTGACATCAAGTATGTTCCTGGTCCAAAGAATGTGGTTGCTGATGCCCTGAGCCGAGAGTCCTTTGTGCACCTGAGTGTACTTCATTGTCTCACGAGAGTTCCTTACAGCGAGTTATTGGCAGAAGCTGCAGATGTGCACACAGACCCCGTCCAAGATGTCTTCCGTTGGTCTACTCTCCCCTTTGACAGTACTTCTGATACTGAAGGCATGGCTGTCGCTTGTCATAATGCTAGAGTCTCCCTATCAGGTATGATGTCAGTGCAGGAAATGGAAGCAGTTCTGTACTCAGCTAGGCATAGCGATATGCACATCAGGTCACACGGCTTGTTGTTGCCTCACCTTCACAGTCAGTAATGACATTTGAATCACCTGCTGTTGATGCGATGTCCCATGAACAGCTAATAAAAAGACAACAGGACGACAGTGTTTTGAGCAGAGTGATTTACTTTGTCGAGAGAGGACGGAAACCCAACAGAAGGGAACGATTGAATGAACCTACAACTGTCTTGAGACTCATGAAACACTGGGAGAAATTAGTTATAAGAAACAGTGTGTTGTACAGAGTTTCAAAGAACAGCGTTACCAAAAGGAAAACCTACAGATCTGGCCATTAAGAATGCGTGCTTTTTCCCGCGAGATCCCGCAATTTGGCGCGCGACATGCCGTAAGATTCCTTAAGCAACATTCGGGTATTTAAATAAATGTATTGTGCTTCACTGAATATCCACCAGATGCCGGATGGAAGGACTTTATCTAAAAGCCAGACAAGTACAACAAAGAATTGTGTATAATTATTTACCCTAAAACAATATTGTTTCCAATGCTGAATCAAACATGAATTTTATTTTGTTTTACAATAATAATATTTTATGATGATGGTGAAAATAGATGCCCTAAATTATGAGGTGCCGTATAGGGCGTAAATCAAACTCATGCACACACATGTGAAACACTTGCATACACATATATGAAACAGTCACACATCTATATATACTACTAACTGCTCACACAACTACATATGAAATGCGCGTACACACGCCTATGAGACGCGCGCACATATACACAAACTCTCCGTGCACATACACCTAGACACGCGCACATATACAGTAATTATGCAAATGTCCTGATTCATGAATATGTCAACATGTCTTCGTTAAAATGTAAAAATGTGTCGAGCACCATCAGAAGACATGAAGGAACAAATATAAACATGAAGTGCTTATGGCTTTTTATAAAAAATAATCATCTGTCTTTTTTGCTGTTTATGTCCAGCATTGAATAATTATTTCATCCATTATTTGACCACGGCTGGAAATAATAGCTGGAATGTGATTGTGGATTTATGACTGATATAAAGCTGTTCATCGGCGTGCATGAACCTGCGGCTCGTACTTTCACTTTACAAAAGGTGCAGACATACTCCCCCAGAAAGTCATCGCCTCTTGCAATAATGCAGATCAAACACAATACACATGTCCATAAATAAAAAGGAATATTTAAGCATATACGCAAAATGTATTTCACTTAAATATTACAGACTAAAACAAGGAAAGTAGACGTGCAGTCCAAGAAGGAAACGGATTTCATTATTTTACAAAATGTGAATATATCCAGTAAATGTATGTGTAATGGTGATCTATGTTTTCCTGTTCTTCGCCATTTCCATAAGGACTGGCACAAAGGATTTAACGCGTAAATCCACAAAACTTGTAGTGTACCAGTTTAATCTTCGTTTGTCTGGATACAAGACACTAAACAAATTAAACTTAAGAACTATTTACACCTTTTCAAGCTTCAAATTAAACATGGTTTCAAAGAACGGTCAAAAGACTGTCTAACACCGAGTCCTTCCTTCTAAAAATCAAACACTAAACGGTTGCTACCGTAAACATATGAAATTGACCTATGACCTTTACGTAAGCCAATAGTCACAAATATGCAAAAGGTTACATTTACATCTACGTAATAATGAAGTTAAATACTATAGAGATTTATTAAAAATGTACTTTATGGCTCTAACAGTATGAATTACACTCAAAGTATCAAATCCAACTATGAAGTCTGATTTAATTGATATCATTAAACATTTTATTTGTTTCTATTTATGTTTATGGTTTGCTGGTGAAATACATTTTAGAAAGAGACGTCTGCTCAGTCTTGTTCATTCTTTTTAAACTCCTCAATTCTGCCAATTCCCCCATCAGTGAAACCGGTTTGATAAGTTCACACCTATCATGAATGAAAGGTGAAAAGAGGGATTACAGTAACTGGGGGTTTGCATGTGTTCACCTCGGAGCGCGCTGTCACGTTGTATTCAACAAATAGACTAAAACAAAAACAAAATCATGTTTGCTTCAGCATGGGAGACAATATTGTTTTAGGGTAACTTTATTAAAGATTATACACTTTTGTATTCTTTGTTGTACTTCGACATTTTGCACACGCGTGTGCATCTTTAAATTTGAACAGAAAATAATAATAGACTGGTAGGCACGTTATTTTTTCATGTAACTTAAACGGTTGAATGAAGTTAAATACACAGAATAAATTAATAATTGCGTTTGCTTTACATTTGAGCACTCTTCTTCATTATATATATCACCATATCATATATGTGTGTCTAATACTGTTTTATTCATATTTTACATCACATGCAGTTTGTAATTTATTTAGAATTGTACTTTTAAAATATAACCTACGTTTCTACAGTATAAGCATATTTAACTACTTCAGCAGTGAATGGGAAATTTGGTCTGGCTTTTTGATAAAGTTCTTAATTAATATAATTGTATTATTTAATTAATTATCTTATTAGAAATACAATTCTTATTCTCTACATTCTTGTGGAATATACAGTAGTCCTTCAGAGCAAGCACGGTGTCAGAAGATTTTGCTGAATCTCTTCTCACCTTTCATTCACACATGTGTGAATTTATCCAACTGGGAGCGCTGTTGGCGAATACTGTAGGGGGTTTTAGATGAAGTAACAAGACAGTGCCGACGTCTCTGCCTAAATTTTATTTCCCCAGCAAATGAAATCAAACTTCATAGTTGGAATTGATACTTTGAGTGTAATTCACGATTGACCTGTATATCAACTTGATAACTAGCGAATGCTTTAGTAAAAGACCCTAAAACAGCGGCAATATGAATGACAATAGAATATTACAGACGTGCGAGTTGACGCCCATGCACCTTGACGCACATTAAAATGTTGGATTTGAATTAAAATGTGTCATGACTTCAGAGACGGGGCGGACACAGATGCAGGGTTAACTCAAACGTCAGTTTTCTTTATTCTCTGTTCACATGAGGTTTGAAAATGAAACAAAAACACAGGTACACTGTCGGCCTCTTTCCCGGACTGGTTGAATAAAAACCACAAAAAAAAAAAAAAAAAAAAACAAGACCCATGGAAGCTGGTAAACCTCTCAGCCTTGACTGTCACGGTACACCATGTCACATCCACACCTCAAGCCAAGTGATGATCACCTGTGACTCCGCTCCACACTCCAGTCCACTGCTTTCATTTTGCCGCCTCATTCACCGGCTCAGCACACCTGTTCTTTGTTTCATTCATTACTCTGCTCTATAAAACTCTTTCACAAACCACCACCTCTTGCCAGATTATTGTGTGCCCTCATGCCCAATTTTCCAGCATTTTTCACTGCCTTGACTTTTGGATCTCGACCCACGCTCTGTTTCACGGACCTTGCTCCCGTTTCACGTTTTGGATTACTGCTTTTTTGGATTTCTGGATATCGACCATCGCTCACGTTTCATGACCACGAATCAGGATTACAGACTGTATTTGATTTCATGACCTCGAAGCAAGCACGTTCACAATCACGATTATTCCCTGCGGACCTGAGTTGCGTTCAGCGCGCACCGGCTCTTCACTTTCACATTCTCTACGCAAGGCTCACGCCGTGCCGCCGCATCTCCGCACAGCGGGAGCTTTCATTCACAAAACAAACAGCGTGTTCATCACAGGATAATCGGCGCTATATTCCACACGCGCTCTGCGCTTGGATCCACTACGCCTGTTCGGATCGTGACATTGACCTTGACTTTCTAACCGGCCCTTCCAACCGCTCGTGCCAAATATACATTTTAGTCCTGGGAAAAAAGACGAGACAAGACACAGGTGGTGAACAAACGACAATGAAATGTGCACAACGGAGAACAGATGAAGATGTACGGGTTCGACCAGAATATATGGAGACACATAGGGCAGACACAGGTGAACTTGATTAGGTTAACAAAAAAACAAGTAACCACGAAGACACACTAGGGGGGGATAAAGGGCTGGCTCAGTAATCCGGTGAACCCGATCTTATCCCCCAAAGCTGAGGTGGCACAGATGTGACAAAATGCCACACATTTCACACACACACACACACACACACACACACACACACACACACACACACACATATATAAATATATATTGGGCTTTTAAATAAAAATCCAACATTTTAACACATTAAGGATATTCATGTTTAATTAAATTATTCAATCCTGGTGTTCCAGTGTTTATGCAGTAATTTGGTCATGTTCACCCATGGGCTGACACTATGATGATTCATTATTTATTATTATGCTTACTTACTCAGTGATTCAATTTAATGCAGATTGGAACATGACCAAATGGTACCTTTACTACCATTTAAAACTATTTATTATATGAAGTGGTGCAGAAGTGTATAATAAAACGAAAAGATAAACACAAAAAAATGGGCAGCTATTTATTTAATTATCATTTTAAATATTTATCAACAACATCCATCCATCAATGCAGTATATCTGCATTTTAATCGATAAATCGCATGCGTTTATCACCTTTTGATCAAAACGCTGCCCTTTGTAAAGTGAAACTGCGACCGAGGGTTTAAAATGAATTGTAGATTAATTTTAAAGCATGATTTAGGGCATCTCATTTCATTATTATAAACATAATTTATTAATTACACTCGAATGGGCGGTAGAGCTCTGATTAGACTACGTACAGTAGGAAAAAGGCTCAACATATCGGAGCCCAAGCCTAATTTAAATAAAAAAATAATTAACAAATATTGTAAGTAAACAACAGTTGCACAAGATTAGAAAAAAATATTTAGACTCTAAATAGATGCCAAATTATTTTTAAGGTGTGCCAGCTGGCACTATTCTTATATTGCTCTTTGTCAGGGTAAATCGTTCAGTGACAACCCCGTAAAATTCCATGTACTGTAAATAGGTAGTCTGAGAATTTATTTACCATAAGCTTTGTTGTATTGTTTTTACACAACCTATGATTTCACCTATTATATTTTACAAATGGAATATTTTTTATGTTACACTCTAATAACTGCTGGGATTAAATGTTAAAGTGCTGGGTTATTTTATCTATTTATTATTATTTAGTAGATTGCCTGTTATAAATAGCCCAAGTGAAATTAATCCGCTGTTATAACTACTGCAGAGGCAGTTAATCAGCAGTAATTTTCACTACTACTACTAATGATAATCATACTGAATGGAGAAAGTGCAGTCAAAGAAGAATCATCATTGAAAAGAAAGTGAAGAATAAATACATATAAGTATTTAAAGTTTGAGCTTGACATCTTTATGAGCTCTGTCAGATGTTATCAATGGCCGCATAGGTTAGGGTTAGGGTTAGAGAGAGAATGCATGTTTGGCTTCAGTAGACACACAATACTTCAGACAGGTAATGAACGGCATTTTCACAGCTTCCCGCGAGCTGCCGCGGAAGCACGCAAGATCCCTTTTCAAGAAACGTGCGTCCTTAATAGCCTGATCTGTACCTGTATGTTGTACCTGATGCAGTGAAAACTGTGGTGTTGAGAGGAGTTCATGACCAAGCAGGACATCAAGGTCAGCAGCGGACTCTGTATCTTACTCGACAAAGGTTCTTTTGGCATGGCCTGGAGAAGGATGTAAGGGAATATGTGAGGTGCTGTCGTCGATGCGTGGTCAGCAAGACACTAGAACCAGAGGGTCATGCACCGTTGGAGAACATCGTTACGATGGAGCCCCTTGAACTCGTCTGCATAGAATCTGGTCGGTGGAGGACTCTGCCAACTGGTCTCTGGATGTGCTAGTTGTGACCGACTACTTCACTAAGATGGCCAGTGCTTTCTAGTGTCTAAATCAGTCTGCCAAAGCTGTCGCACGTCAACTGTGGCATAATTACTTCTGTGTCAATGGTTTCCCAGGCCAAATTCACTCGGATAGAGGAGCTAACTTAGAGAGTGCCCTGATTGCTGAATTGTTAACTGTCACTGGAGTTCAGAAATCGAGGACAACTCCCTATCTGTTAGGAACCTCCACTAGAGGTCACTGTTCATGTCTGTCTGTCTCTGTAGTTTTTGTTGATCGACTCAGTTTCCCAGAAGGCACCTCAGTCAGGTGATGAGTGCTCACCTGAACTGAGGTGGCTCATTAAAGCTTCTATAAATATCAGTTTGTTCGGGGAAACTGGGTCGAGCATTGATTGTTTGGTCTGTTTGTTGGTGTTTGTTTGTTTGTGATTGTTTTTGTTTGTTTCTTTGAGTTTATATTTTAGTTATATTGTTTTACCTTAGTTTTTCTAGAGGGCTTTATTGTTTGTTTTCCCGGTTAGGTCAGCATCCAGTGTCCCCAGTATTCCATGTAGCTACCTAACCTCACTAACCACTAACCCAGCCAGTCTAGTCCCTGAGACCCTGTCTTTAGTCTCTGTTGCCCCTGGCCCTGTCTCCTGTCTAGCCCTGTCTCCTGTCTAGTCCTGTCTCTCCAGTCCTCGCCCCATCTCTAGTTCCAGCCACGTCCTGTCCAGTCTTGTCTCTAGTTCCCCTATGTGTCCTTAGTTAGCTCCAGCTCCATGTTTCCTCATCCCTAGTTCTCTGTCAGTTCCCTGTGTCAGCTCCTGGTTCCCTGTGTTCAGTTCTTGTTCCTGTGTTTTTCCTGAGCCATAGTTTTAGTTTGAGTTTTTTGTTTTGGTTCCTTTGTTTATTGTCTTTACTGTTTCAAATAAAGACTCTCTGTTTGCACACCCCTCTGCGTCCATGCCTACCATATATGCCCACGGCAACAACATCAGCCGGTCTAGCCAGCCAGTACCACCATCTAGACCCATGACACTATCATCCAATGGGTAATAGAGCATGTGAGAGGATGAACAGAACTCTGGGAAGTATGATACGTGCTCTGCCAGCAAAGACCAAGCACAAATGGCCCCAGGTACTCAAATCTCTAACTTTCACGTATAATTGCACCATCCATGAGACGACAGGATATGCTGCTTTTCTGTTGATGTTTGGGAGAGTTCCACGGCTGCCTGTGGACCTGGTGTTCGAATCTGTTCTGGACAATCCTGATGTTGTGAACTATGACAGTTATGTCCAAGCTCTTCAAAAAGATATGAGGGATGCAATGCACGTCGCGCAAGCATCTGCCATGAAACAGCTGAAGAGACATGCAAACAAGCGGGCATGTGGGAAATGGAAACTGGCTGATTTGTGGGAGACTGTTGTTTGACTTAAGAAAGACAGTCACACCTACAGAATTCAGCACAGTCACAGGTCTTTAATGCCAGTCAACTTTCTTCCATTTCCTGATGATGCCTTGGAAAGTGAGATAACCGAAAATCACCTGAGTAACTCTGAGGGTGTTGATTCTGTGGTTGCTGATGTGTCTGAGGAAGCTTCCAATTACAGGACACGAGAGTGGGTGTCTCAGCTACCTTCTAATGGCATGAATGATGCAAGCACAGATAATGTTGGGGAATCTACAGATGTTTTCGAGCCAATAAAGCCTATGAATGTGACTCAGTCTAATGAATTGGAGCATGACGTGAATAACAGCTCTGATATGACCCAGCTGAGACCTGAGGGTCATGAGGTTACATGGGGTATGGACAGGAGTGTACCTGAATCATCTGCAGAGCAAATTGAAATATCTGCACTTATTCCCTTGAGTGCTACAAGGCCTAATATTGGTCGCCATGTTGAAACCAATTCACAATCTAATATTAGGATCCGTAAATTTTCTCCTGAAATGTCATTAAGTCGTGTAAGATCAAGAGCTGGTAGACTGTTTAAACCAGTTACTAGATTTATTGAAATAATGAACCAGCAAAAAGTTCTGGGGTAGATATGACTATGCTATTTGAGTTTCACATAACTAATTTTTCTGTATTTTTCTTTTCTTTTTCCTATCATATGTTGCATTTGATATTTCATTACAATGTTTCTGCTGTTTTGCTTTGAATGTTTCACATACTGTAAGTGTGATGTGATGTGATGCATCGACTCGGAACAGGGATTAAGTCAGTTTTCTGGAGAACTTGTGTGTCCAATGGTCTGAATTGTTATTGTGTTGCTAACATGTAATGGGCATGTTTGTCTATGAGTGTTCAGGGGAATAGCCACGCTCTTTTCATTCTAATTCCTCTGGGGCGTAGTGTGTACAGTAAATTAGACTGATAATTTCAGTCAAAATTTTGAACACTTAATGCATTTATTTTATTTTGTTTTTATGTTGTCATTCCATTATGTGTATATGGTTCTTAGAGTTATGTACCTGATGTTATGTTGTGGTCAATGATAGTTTGGCATTCATGTTTTATGTGGAATCAAGTGGAATTCAGTAGAGGGAAGTGTAACGGGTTTTAAAAAAGGTGCTTCCACTTGATTGAATTTTTGTGTGTATGGCCTTTGAATAACAATCAACCTGCACTCTCTGTTCATTGGCTGGCGCCATGTTGGAAATTGCTTCCAGTTAGGTCATTAATATTCACGCCAAGTAAGAGAGGGGTTGTAATAGGTGAGTGCTCTTGGAAAATGTATTTTTTGTGCTCTTTTTATATTTTGTTGATGTACTTTTCTTCTTTCTTGTTGAAAAATTATATTTTAATTGTTAATGTCATTGCAGGACTTCTTGTAAGACTGCTGTGAAATTGACCACTACCTTTAAATGTCTTTTATCAGAATTAAAAATACCATCCATGGCGTGAAATGGTGTCAGTTGCCGCAGTAGTTACACACAATGCAGATTGGAGTCGTTACATATAGACAAACATACACAGTATGATATATATATGTGCACATTCTAGTTGTTTGCACACTTTTCTTAATAAATAATTTTAAGTGCACTTGGTTTCCTGAGTCTCAGTCATAACAAAAGTTTAAAGAGTGAAGAATATGGAAGCAGGGAAAAATCTAGCAAACTGGCCTTACTGTCTGATGCAGGTGAGCAGAAGCCTGCAATAATCAGCATCAAAGTGAACAACACGTTTATGGTCGAGGTCAAGGTCTTGATGTGACAGCATATTGATGATATAGAAGTAGAAGGAAGTAGAGGAGCATTTTCCACTCATATATGAATCAACACAATGGCAAAATCCTCTGATAGACAGATATGAGGTGGGGCAGAGGAGAAGGTTATAGGGTACGTATACTATCTTACTGGTGACACGTTGGCTTATTGGTTAGCACTGTTGCCTTGTTCCTCCAGGTTCTGGCTTTGGTTCCCACCCGGGGGTCTGTGTGCATAATGTTTGTATGTTCTCCCTGTGCTTGATGGGTTTCCTCTGGGTACTCCGGTTTTCTCCCATAAGATGAACACATGCAGATTAGGCTAACCGATGTTCACAGATTGCACGGAGTGTGTGAATGTTGACTGGAGGTCACACCATGGTTACAAAATGAGAATAAACACAATGGTGATAATCATTAGTCTTTAACGTCCCTAGTTGAACTCTACATGTTCCTAGATAGATGGATGGATGGATGGATGGATGGATACTAGCTTACTAGTTAATACATAACTGACACAATTGTACACATAACTGTTAAACAGTTCAACATGGGTCACAAGAAGCTGCTTCCTCCTCTCCAAGTGTAACAACACACAGGATAGTAGATGACAAAGGGCAGTTTCATGAGCTTTAATGCTGGGTGAAGTCAGTTTATTGAGTTATATCAGAAAGACATGCCCCGACCCATCCCCCCACCCCCAGTCATTACACCCCGATTCTTTCCCCCGAAAGTACAGTATCTCATTATAAATTGTATAAATCATGACTGATCAATTGAGGTTTTGAATATCTAGTGTCCCGTATAAATGTACACACAGGAGAACAAGTTTGTATGGATTTTTCTTTTCCGGACATATGAGAAACAAAAACAATTTCTTATGGATAAAACACTGATGTGATGGTAATCTGATGTAAATGTAATTCCATTACCAGTGATCTGTCCTCCTGGTGTGTAATGCCCACAGTGAGGTGTGTGTGTGTGTGTGTGTACTCAGTTACTATATGCTGAACTACTCCATACATCACAGCTTGACCCTGAGAAGGAGAGTTCAGGTTGCCAAATCCTCTGGTATAAAGTGTTCTGTTTCATTTCTAGAAGGTAAAGGAAACACAGAGAACTGTCAGAGAGCTGAGAGGACAGATAAGAAGAACTTCCTGTGATAAATATGAGATGTAAAACTGACTCTTACTCCTGATGATGTTCTGGACTTCAGGGAGCAAAACCCTGCAGATGTTTAGTCTCAGCATCAGGAACACTACGCTGTACATCGATGGGATATGCTGTGGAATGGGGCGTGGCATTTATAAAGAGAAATGTCCAAACTTATAGATCTTTTACTGTGTTCATCCAGACTACATCGTCACTGCAACTCAAATCAGTTTGAAGCTTTTTGGAGAGTTTTAATGAGAGAGAAAAAACTACGCTCAGCGCTGTAGTGGGCTGTAGATGATGATGTTCAGTGGAGAGCAGCTTTAGCAGCTTTAGCAGGAGCGTCCAGGTGATGATGCCACCAATGCCCTTTCCATTCTTTAAGATCTACATTTATTAAAATATTATGCAAATGACTTTTAACCTTATGGCTTCAAAACGCCTAGAGGCTGTAAACAATACACATGTACATGCACTTCACATGCTGCACTGAGTTTCCTAAGGTGGACATCGATTTCTGTTCTCCCTGAAACCCATTTAAATTATCACATGAAGTTCACATGCCATAATGTGAGTGATTATGTGACACCGTATGTTTCATCTAAGCCAGCTTCATCATACACACTTACTGTACTGTGTGTGTGTGTGTGTGTGTGTGTGTGTGTGTGTGTGTGTGTGTGTGTGTGTGTGTGCAGCTGCAGCAGTCACACTCACACAGGTTTTTGTACGACGCTCTAACACTGTGTGAACACCAAGTTACTACTGATCACATGTAAACTCTGACAGTAATAATCTCCAGCATCTTCAGTCTGGACTCCACTGATGGTCAGAGTGAAATCAGATCCAGATCCACTGCCACTGAAACGTGATGGAACACCTGATGCTCTAGTGTTAATGCTGTAAATCAGGAGTTTAGGAACTTCTCCAGATTTCTGCTGATACCAGGCTAAACAGTTATTGCTCCCACCACAGTTAGCATTAACAGCAGGACTGGTTTTACAGCTGATGGTGACTGAGTCTCCTGGAGAAAGTGTTTTCACTGCAGGACTCTGAGTCACAGTCACCTGACCTCTGGATCCTGAAAACAATCAGAAGAATAAATGGTTCCCTACATTAATAATGATGTTGAGTTTGAAGTTCATCTAGTCGGCCTACTTCACATGGATTTGTCAGCTGAACAGTAGAAGATAAAACATTGTGTTACCTCGAGCGCAGAGGGCCAGTGTGCAGATGAAGACGCTGATCAAACTCATGGTTGCTGTGGGTGAAGTCGCTGAGCAGCAGCTCTCAGTCATGAAGTGTTAAAGTCACAGGGCTATAAACACTCGCAGAGCGCTGAAGCATGAGCTGCTAATGCAAAGTGGAACCTCTCTCTATGGAAACGTCTCTGTGTGTGTGTGTGTGTGTGTGTGTGTGTGTGTGTGTGTGTGTGTGTGTGTGTGTGTTTCTGGACTCTGATGTTGAACATCTGTGAAAGTGCTGCTCTATTCTGGGTCTTCATGTAAATCTCCCTCTCTCTCTCTCTCTCTCTCTCTCTCTCTCTCTCTCATTGCTTTTATTCAGGATGGTGGATTGAGGGATGTTTTACTCCTCCACATAGAAACATCCCTGGTTCCTGCAGTGTGGAACCAAAGCCTGCGCTGCCCAAAGCTCCAAGACTCGGGGGACAGAAGCAGGTTATTATGAGCTCTAACAGATTCCATCTCTGCTGTGAATTGAGCTCCACTGAGCTCTGAGGTGAGTGGGCCAGTGGAGTGAAAGTCCTCCTCACAGGTAATGAGGTGCTTTTGATTAGTTAGTGGCTGGTCCTGGTTCTCCACTCTTCACCTTCAGAGGAGATCCTGGCAGGTGTCTCTCGGTCTGATAATGTAGAACACGGCCCACTGTACATGTATGATCTTCTCAGAGCTCCTTGCTCAGATAGAAACAGGAGCTTAGCAACAGCCTGTACAACATCCAAGCACTTCTCAAATTAGCCCCTTTCCTACAATCTGAACCTCCTGAACATTGAGGGTTTTGGCCACCAGTCTGCCTCTGCTTTGTAAAATGTACAGAGAGAATGTACTGGCTAATATTGTAATGACAGTGACATCATAAATCCAGTCATTACATCATCACGTAGACCTGCATCACACTGGCTTCACATTTAGCTTCAGTCAAATGAAGCTTTATGTGATATTGTGGTGATTTTGTCCTTCAGCAGGAACTCAGGTCATGTGTGTTTAAGGTCTTCAGTTCACTTCAGTTTGATTTATATGGAGGAGAAAAGGAAAGTGTTTTGTGCTTAAACTTTACAGATGATGAGAAAATTCTCAGTAAAATACAGAATAATATAGAGATGAATGTTGAGTCTTATTGAAAGCTCCTGCACTACAGTGTGTGTTACAGGAGTGTGTAGTAGACACTGCTCCTCTTAGCAGAAGGTAGAAATCATCATCATACACCATTATACACATCAGGTGATTTTTATCATAGAAGGAACAGCTGATTAAATGTTTTGCACTCCTCAGGAATGATTCTTATTTAAACATGAAGACGTTTGATGATGTTCAGTGGAGTGCAGCTTTAGCAGCTCTGCAGCTGTTCTCAGATCAGTGTGTGTTTCTGACTCAGAGCACTTCCTCTACAGCTGAGGGAGGTTTTTGTACGGCGCTATAACACTGTGTGTACGGACGGCTGTAACCCTGCTGACAGTAATAATCTCCTGCATCTTCAGTCTGAACTCCAGAGATTTGTAGAGTAAATTGTGTTCCAGATCCACTGCCACTGAAACGATCTGGAATCCCAGACTGACGAGTAGATGCAGCATAGATCAGGAGTTTAGGAGCTTCTCCAGGTTTCTGCAGGTACCAGGCGAGGTAACTGCTAACACTCTGACTGGCTGTACAGGTGAGAGTAACAGATTGTCCTGGAGAAACAGACTGAGCTCCTGGAGACTGAGTCAGGACGATTTCCCCAAAGGACTCTAAAGAAAAGGATGCAGAGTTAAAATAATGGAAACACATGTAGTAGTGAGTGTGAGAGTGATGTGCTGATGTGTATGAAGAATAAAAGTAAAGAGAGTGTCTCACGGTGAGCGAGGAGTCCCAGTGTCCCCAGCAGTAGAATCAGTACCATCATCATTGTGCTGCGTGTCAGTGGCTCTGAAAGGACTGAACACACTCTGATCAGCACTACAGCTCTTAAAGTGTGTGCAGCACTGACACAGCACACATATGCAAACACCACAACTGTGTGTCTCTGTGTGTGTGTGTGTGTGTGTGTGTGTGTGTGTGTGTGTCTGTGTGTGTCTGTGTGTGTGTGTGCGCGCGTGTGTGTGTGTGTGTGTGTGTGTGGTCACTGTAGTGTAACAGAGGTTTTTGTACGACGGTTTCATTAGAATGTATCACTGTGGTGGACTTTCGGTGACGGAACCAAACTCATCATCAAAAGTAAGAGACTTTTATTTATCTAAATAACAATAAATTTGTGAATTAATTTTCTATTATACATTTGAAATTAAATACATTTTAGCTCAGCTGAAAATCTTGTTTAAATCCATTTAAAATTACTGATTTAATGTCAAGGAGATATTCATGTACATCTATTGAGCACTAATTAAACTTTGGTCAAACCTTTGTTTTTTTCTGTTATGTTGAAATCGTATAAATAATTAATTTCATTGTCCTATAATGTGTATTATGATGTTTCTCCACTGAAACTGCTCCCAACTTGAAGCCCGCATGTGTCTCTGTTCATTTAGAGTTAGGAACTGTTTTATGTCTATATGTAGTTTCCAGATGTTTCTACTGAGCTGCAGTGATGTGAGAACCGTGTGGATCACTGCACTGATTACTGAACACACATTAATGTTTCCAGTCTGGACTCTTAATAAGCAGTAATGAGGAAATGTTGTGTAAGTGTGTGTAAATGTGTGTTTATTGTGTGTTTGTGGTCTCCAGCCGGTCCCACGGTGAAGCCCTCCGTGTCTCTGCTCCCTCCCTCCTCTCTGCAGCTGTCTGAGGGATCGGCCTCGCTGCTCTGCCTGCTGTCTGCCTACTCTCCACAGGGGGCGCTGGTGAGCTGGACGGTGGACGGCTCAGAGGTGAAGGACGGGGTTCTGACCAGCGCAGAAGAACAGAAGAAGGACGGTTACACACGCAGCAGCACCCTGACCCTCAGCAAAGCACTCTGGGAAAAGGGGGAGGAGTTTGTCTGTAAGGTCTCCCATGACGGCATCAATCATCCTGTCATGTTTAGAAAGTGTCTTTGTGATGGTTAACAGCTCCAAGATTTCAAAATAATTGAACACTGAGCTGCTTACACATCCATCTACAATAGAGTTTCAATTCTACACAATGCTGACATTTCTGTCTTTACTCTCTTCACTGTCCTGTTGCTCTTCCTGTAGTTTTGCTCTGCTGAAATAAAGCTTCATTTTGGACATTGTGTCTTCTTTTATTCCAGTCATTCTCAGTGTGATGAGAGAGTGTGTTTAGCTGTAGATTCAGTGCTGTGTGTTGTGCTTCAGTGAGTTTGCCTGAAGAAAGTTGAACATCTGGTGAAAGTGCTGCTCTATTCTGGGAGA
This sequence comes from Clarias magur, assembly GCA_013621035.1. NCBI lineage: Eukaryota > Metazoa > Chordata > Actinopteri > Siluriformes > Clariidae > Clarias > Clarias magur. The sequence goes on along the minus strand of QNUK01000758.1, from coordinate 167,680 downwards.
AAGAGGATCACTCAGTCGTCTTCATCTCAATCTCACTTCCTCTACACTCATCTTTCAGTTTTACAGGTTTAAACTGATTGTGTGTCTTTAGCTGGGTGTGGAGCAGGAAGCTGCTTTCATGTGAGATATATGGTTGAGGGAACTGATTATTTGGTTCCTACTTAATATCAAAACCCGACATTAAATGTAACTATAAATGATCTTCTGACGTTAACTTCTGCAGAATCCTTTCTCATACCTGACCTCTTACTGTAGAATTAACAATTCAATAAACTATAATAACTCACATTCACTTTTTCTCATATGTATATGTACAGTCTTATGCAAAAGTTTAGACACCTCTTGATAAATAACAGATTTTGGTGATTTTTTTATTGAACAGATGTTAACACAGTCTCTCTTGGAAATAGAAAAAAATGCACAATATTTTTTCAGCACACATTGATGTATAGTTACTTCTTATGCCATAAATTGAACAAAAATTAAAAATAAAAACATTATTATGGCACTGTGCAGTTTGGGCACCCTATGAGTTCCAGAGTCTCAGATTCTTTTTACAAGGTTTCAGACTTTATGTCACGGACTAACCGGAGATGAAGCAGAAGACTAGCAGTTAGCCCTGTAGCGTGGATGGTAAACCCAAACGCGGAAGTAGCGCGAGCAGGCAGGATAACCACGCTAGTTATTCTTAGAACTCTCCCGAAGCGAGAGCAAGAGTTTACACAAATAAACCCGCGTTCTAAATACACACACCCAATCAGAAGCGATAACCCAAGAAAGTGAGTACTCACGTTTGGACGAGCGAGGCGTCGGCGATAGCATGGGCATAACTCAATGACTGAGCAATGTGAGGCGTCATCTTGTTTCCTTTTATGCTTCCTGAAACCCGACCGTATTACTTCCGGGTCCTAGTGCCGGTCGTGTTATGAGTGTGCATGACAGTACCCCCCCGTCCAGGACCGACTCTCGACGGTCCTGGGGTGGAGGATACCCGACGACGGTAGTCCCGGATGAGTTCGGGGTCTAAGACAAACCGAGCCGGAATCCAAGATCGCTCCTCGGGACCGTAACCTTCCCAATCCACCAGGTACTGGAGCCCTCTGCCCCGAGGACGTGAGTCAAGGATCCGGCGAACGGTGTAGGCGGGACCACCCTCAATCATACGGGGAGGAGGAGCAGGGGGGGGGGGGTGGAACCATTGGTGAGGTGATGAAGGGTTTGAGCTGGGAGGTGTGGAATACCGGATGGATCCGGAGCGCCGCAGGCAGCTGGAGCCGGTAGGTGACAGGGTTAATCCGGAGGTTGATGCGGTATGGTCCGATGAATCTAGGTGACAGCTTTCTTGACTCAGTTTGCAGGTGTAGGTTTTTGGTCGATAGCCATACCTTATCACCTACTTGGTACATTCGTCCCGGTGGGTGTCGACGGCGATGTTGCAGAGTGTAACGGCGGTTGGCCTTTTGAATGGCGTGGTTTGCTTGTCTCCAAAGCCGTCGACACCGGCGAACCAACTGGTGGGCCGACGGCACCTCCACCTCCGGTTCTTGATGGTCGAACATCGGAGGTTGGAAGCCGTAGCATACCTCAAATGGGCTTAGGTTGGTGGCAGAAGATAGGTGGAGGTTGTGGGACAGTTCAGCCCAAATGAGGTAGCGGGCCCAGGGGCACTGGCGATCAGCAATGAAGCATCTCAGGTAGCGCTCCAGTTGTTGGTTGGTTCGCTCCGTCTGACCGTTAGTCTGTGGATGGAAACCGGAGGACAGACTGCAGGGGGAATTGATCAGACGGCAGAAGGCCTTCCAGAACCGGGACGTGAACTGGGGCCCCCTGTCCGAGACGATGTCCTTTGGGAACCCATGCAGGCGGACTACGTGCTCTAATATCAGCTCGGCTGTCCTTTAAGCTGACGGGAGACCGGAGAGGGCCACCAGGTGAACAGCTTTGGAGAACCGGTCGACGATGGTGAGGATGGTGTCCCTTCCTTCAGAAACCGGCAGGCCCGTGATGAAATCAACGGCAATGTGTGTCCAGGGTCGGCGGGGAACTGGGAGTGGTTGAAGTTCCCCGGGCGATGGTCTGTTGCTGTCCTTGGACCTGGCACACACTGGGCACGCCTGGACGAACTCGTCTACGTCTTTTTTCATACTGGGCCACCAGAAAGCACGTTGTATAAACAGTAGGGTCCGCCGTTTCCCGGGGTGTCCCGAAAGGGGGGAGGAGTGTCCCCACTGGAGTACTTCGGCCCTGATGGCATTGGGGACATAGAGTCGGCCAGGCGGCACACCTGCTGGTTCGGTCTCCGTAGCTTGTGCCTGGCGGACCCTCGTTTCCAGGTTCCACCTGAGCGGTGCGAGGATCTTGGTGGGTGGCAGTACAGGCGCGGGGTCCGCCCGGGGGACGTCTTCCTCGTGTTGTCGGGAGAGGGCGTCGGCTTTGGTGTTCTTGGACCCCGGGCGGTATGACAGGTGGAAATTATAATTCTCGAAGAATAGTGCCCACCGCGCCTGTCTGGGGTTCAGCTGTTTTAAGGTGCGGATTGTGATGAGGTTGTGATGAGGTTTTGGTGGTCGGTCCAGACGATGAACGGCTCTCTGGCGCCGGGGCTGTTCTCTCCCAGCGAGGTCCAGACCAAAAACTGCACCCCTGCAGTTTTTTCTCTGGACCTCGCTGGGAGAGAACAGCCCCGGCGCCCACATCCGAAGCGTCCACCTCCACAACAAATGGTTTGTCAGCATCCGGGTGAAGGAGGATGGGAGCAGTGGTGAAGCGGCGACAGAGCTCATGGAAGGCAGAGACGGCAGTTGGGGTGAGGTTGAAGGGGTGAGATGATGGGCGGGTCAGAGCGGTTAGTGGCGCTGCAACGGTACTGTAGTCCCGGATAAAGCGGCGATAGAAATTGGCAAACCCGAGAAATCTCTGGAGCTGTTTAAGAGTCTTGGGTAGGGGCCAATGACTCACAACTTCCAGTTTCTGCGGGTCCATGGCCACACCCTGGGGCGAGATGACAAAACCCAGGAACGTGGTGGAGCGCTCGTGGAAAGCGCACTTCTCCAACTTACAGTACAGCTGGTGGGCGAGCAATCTCTTTAGAACCGCTCTGACGTGCTGGATATGTTCGTTGACAGTTCGGGAGTAGATGAGGATGTCGTCAAGGTAGACGAACACCCAACGGCCTAACATGTCTCTGAGGACGTCATTGATGAATTGTTGAAAAGCGGCAGGTGCGTTGCAGAGACCAAACGGGATGACCAGACTCTCGTAGTGTCCTGTAGGGGTGATGAAGGCCGTCTTCCACTCATCGCCCTCTCTGATGCGCACCAAGTTGTAGGCGCTCCGGAGGTCCAACTTAGTGAAGATGGTGGCACCAGAGAGGGCGTCCAGGGCAGAGTTGGTAAGAGGCAGTGGATGTCGGTTTTTTATGGTGATATTATTGAGCCCCCGGTAATCGACACAGGGACGTAGACTACCATCGCGTTTTTTCACGAAAAAGAACCCCGCAGCGGCAGGTGAGGAGGAGGGCCGGATGGTACCATGGCGAAGTCCGCTGGAAACATACTCCTCCATCGCCTGCATCTCGGTGTTGGATAATGAATAGAGGTGGCCGCGGGGTGGTGTCGCACCTGGCTGAAGATCGATCGCCAGGTCGTATGAGCGATGAGGAGGTAGGTGGGTAGCGCGTCTCTTACAAAAGACTTCAGCCAGGTCCCGGTAGTCTAGCGGGATTTTATCTGTGTCGACATCGGGGGCCTCGGACTCCCTAGAGCACGTCCCAGCCTCGGCCCGTAGGCAGAGCTCGGTGCAGGTCGGCCCCCATTGTAGGATCCGGCTTTGGGTCCAGGATATGAGCGGGTCATGCTGCAGCAGCCAAGGGTGTCCGAGGATGATGGGTGGTGATGAAATGGTGGTGGTGTGAAACTGAATCTGTTCTCGGTGCTGGTTGATGATGAGGGTGATCGGTTGGGTTTGAAAGGAGATGGGGCTGGAGGAAAGAGGCCGACCGTCGACTGATGTAATGGTTACGGGCTGGGATAACGCCTCGATCTTTATCCCCAATTTTTTGGCATAGGAAGAGTCAATGAAGTTACCTGCTGCCCCGGAGTCGACGAACGCGGTACTTCCGACCCGTTTGTGGCCAAACTGGAGATGTACTTTTACCGTGAGACGGGAATCACTAGTCAGGGTGGTGGAGAGGGACATGGGACCCGGTGAGTTCCTCCCATTTCTCACCGGGGCTGCGCGTTTCCCGGCCGCAGAGGACAGATGGCCCGATGATGTGCGGAGGATCCGCAATACGCGCAGAGCCCCTCTCTGAAGCGGCGTTCCCGTTCTGCAGCGGTTAAGGAGGCACGCCCTAATTGCATGGGTTCCCCGGCTCCTGTGTCAACCACGGCGGGAGGTGGAGTACCGACGGTTCTGGTGGGTGCTGCAGTGAATGAGGCGTGGACTTCTGGAACTGGAGAGCGGGAGAGGATGTCATGATGGGTGGCAGGGTACGAGGAGCTGGCTTGGGGCGAACGAGCAGACGTTGGTCGATCCGGAGGGCGAGTTGAATTAAGCCCTCCAAGGTCGCTGGGAGCTCTCGTCCGGCGAGCTCGTCTTTTATCCGTGAAGCCAGTCCCTCGTAGTAGGCCGTCCGGAGTGCGGAGTCTCCCCAGTCGGTCTGTACGGCGAGAGTGCGAAACTCCGCGGTGTAGGGGCTCACGGACGACCCTCCCTGCTTTAGATGGTATAGTTTAGAGTCGGTCTCCACCTCAGCAGCCGGATGCTCAAAGGTGAGTTTAAGCTGGCGGGTGAATTCTGTGTAGGAGTAGGCGACGTCTGAGTCTGAACGAAGAACCGCCGTGGCCCACTCAGCTGCCTGCCCGGATAGCAACGAAACGAGAAGAGCAATGCGCAGTCGGTCTGTGGAGTATCTGGTGGAATTAAACTCAAACACAAGATCCAATGCAGTTAGAAAAACGCTGCACTTCCCATCCGTGCCATTCCATTTATCCGGTAAAGATAGAAAAACATCAGAAGGTGGAGAGGGAGTTGGCGGCGCAGCAGCCGCTGCGATGGGCGTGGCCACAGCCGGCTGAGGATCGCATTCTCCTGTCGCAGCTCCGCCACCTCGCGGCGCAAGGCCGCGACGCCCTGGAGCTCCGTGCGGAGCGATGCGACTTCACCACGGAGCTGATCGATCAGCTTAGCATGCCGGTCAACCACATCGCAGAGGTGAGCAAACTCCGCTGGGTTTACTGCCGATGGCTCAGTCATTCTATCACGGACTAACCGGAGATGAAGCAGAAGACTAGCAGTTAGCCCTGTAGCGTGGATGGTAAACCCAAACGCGGAAGTAGCGCGAGCAGGCAGGATAACCACGCTAGTTATTCTTAGAACTCTCCCGAAGCGAGAGCAAGAGTTTACACAAATAAACCCGCGTTCTAAATACACACACCCAATCAGAAGCGATAACCCAAGAAAGTGAGTACTCACGTTTGGACGAGCGAGGCGTCGGCGATAGCATGGGCATAACTCAATGACTGAGCAATGTGAGGCGTCATCTTGTTTCCTTTTATGCTTCCTGAAACCCGACCGTATTACTTCCGGGTCCTAGTGCCGGTCGTGTTATGAGTGTGCATGACACTTTAATCAGCTCGTAAGATCTGATTCATGGCAACAGCCATCATTAGTAAATGCCAGTTTCAAAGCTTTACAAATACTTTGACCCTTCAAACCTTGTGCACACACTTGCAGACACTCAACAACCCTGGGTTCCTCTAAGCAGCTGTGTAAGACTCTGAAAATGAGGGTTATTGATGCCCACAATGCAGGAGAAGCTACAAGAAGAGAGCGAAGCGTCGTCAGCTTGCAGTTTCCACAGTGAGAAATGTAATTAAGAGACGGCAGTTCAGGGGAACTGTGGAGGTCAAGATGAGATCTGGAAGACCAAGAAAACTCTGGGAGAGAACTGCTCGTATGCTGGTCAGAAAGACAAATCAAAACCAACATTTGATTGTAAAAACCTGCAGGAAGATTCAGCAGACGTGCAGCGTTCCACAAGACCTTCATGGAAGAGTCAGCAGAAGAAAACCTTACCTGTGTCCCCATCATAAAATCCAATGTCAGAAGTCTGTAACAGAACATCTACAGAAGCCTGATGCGTTTTGGAAACAAGTGCTGTGGACTGATGAAGTTAAACTAGAACTCTTTGGCCACAATCAGCAAAGGATGTTTGGAGAAAAAAGGAGCAGCATTTCATGAAAACAACACCTTGACCATAATTAATTATGGGGGTGGATCTATCAGGCTTTGGGGTTGTGTTGCAGCCAGTGGCACAGGAAACATTGCACGGGTACAAGAGGACGGCTTCTACAACAGGACAATGAACCTAAACACACCTCCAAATCCACCAAAAACCAAGAGACACAAGCTGAGGGTTTTTGAATGGCCATCACAAAATCCGTGGGTAGATCTTAAAATAGCTGTGCATGCAAGACCACCAAAGAATATTACAGAACTATAAGCCTTTTGCAAGGAAGAATGGGAGAAAATCCCAAGTACAAGAACTGAAAGACTTTTATAAAAAGTGTTTTTTACTTCTATAAAAAGTGTTTACAAGCTGTGATATCTGCCAGAGGAGGGGTTACTAAATACTGATTATGTAGGGTGTCCAAACTTTTGCACAGTGCCACAATAATGTTTTTTTTTCCTTGTTCAATTCATGACATAAAAAGTAACTATGCCCCAAAGTTTGCTGAAAATATTGTGCATTTTTTCCATTTCCAAGAGAGACTGTGTTAACATCTTTACAATTAAAAAAATAACCAAAATCTGTTATTTATCAAAGGGTGTCTAAACTTTTGCATGAGACTGTATATTTTTTGTTAAACAAATATAATTTTGCTCTGTTTTCCAAACATCACAGTACATTTATGGCCAGGCAGGTTTAGACAGCTGTTTCCATTAATAAATGAAATGTCTGTTTAAATCATTGTTTATATTTTTGTAACATTACAATTAGTTTTATGATCTGAATCATTTAAGTGTGACAAAAAAAGTCTTTACGCAAAAAAGAAAAGTAAAAATCTGGCAGGGGCAAATACTTTTTCACAGCACTGTAGAAATAATGTCAGATTAAATAAAATATTGATGTATTTATTGTGAAATGGACTTTTGTATTTTTGCATTTTTATTTTAATACATTGTGAGTTTTGTCCCTGAATAAAATGGAAAAGTGCTCTGTTCCTATCACTGTCAGTTTTTCCTGCTCTTATGAACACGTCTGTGATTAAAGAGACAGATCCCTGTTAGTCAGGCTCTATAGACATACGTAGAGTACAACTATTGATTATTTCAAAATGCAGGTATGGTGTGATTTTACAAATTCTATTATAGTTATAGTTTTTAAGTGAACACCATGCAACATTGATCACACTGTAACTCTGGATGGCCTCCTGTTTCATTGTGCGCTGCAGTAAAAGACATTGGTGTGATTATTGATTCCAGTCTTTCATTGGAAGCTCATGTAGATAATATTACTAGGATAGCTGGTAAATGACATGATATGCTTCTGTTATTTTTAGGATGTATTATCCTGCCTGATCCACCTACCTACTTCTGCTTATAGCCCTGTTCACCTGAAAAGTCACTCACTGCTGCTGAGGCCGAGCCCACAGCCTACAGATTACTGTGGGAATACGATAGTGGTGGTACCACACACACAGAGCCAGGTGAACCTATTTAATAAACCAACAAATTACAATTTCATATACAATGGAACCTTGGATTACGAGTATAATTCGTTCCGGAAACAGCCTCGTATTTCAAAACACTTGTAAACCAAATCGAATTCTTCCATAAGAAATAATGAAAACACAAATTATTCGTTCTACAGCCCAAAACAATAAATTCATAAAAATAATTAATACTATATATATATAAGTTAAGTGTTTCCGTTTGTGCACGCAGGCGCTGTGTGTGTGGAATTAGCCCCTTCCCTCACCTCATCTTACACAGTAACACTTCTCCTCCAACCCTCCACCTCGCTTTTGAAGTTTCACGACAAACACATACAATGGAAACACTGCTTTAACGGAAAAAAAATAAATCTCCCTAATGACACTCGCGTGAGCGCATATTAACGGAATCACTGCTGTAAAGTAAAAAAAACAAACAAACAAATGAACCAGCACCTTACCTTTGAAAACAATCGCTACAGAGCAGAGTTTTCTGTGTAAAGAAAGCGTATGTGAAGCCGGGGAGAGAGAGTGTGTGTTGGTGTCAAATTACGCGCGCACACACACATAGGAGTAAAGTGTAAAGTGTGTGCATGTTTGTGTGTGTGGGTGTGTGTGTGTCGGTTTGTGTGGGGCACAGTGTCAAATTATGGGCACACATACATAGGAGGGTAAGGGACATGTTGATTATACCTGTAAGAGACGAGCACAAAGACCCAGCAGAGGAGACGATTACCCAGAATTATGCAGCGCAAGAGAGAGAAAAATCATTGGCTCAGTTGTGATTTCTTGCCGCTCGGTGTCAAAATAAGAGGCACATACGTGATACATGATACTCGGCACACATAAACTAAGACTTTCTCTCAGTTTCTAAATCAAAATGTATTAAAAATCTTTGCTCGTCTTGCAGAAAACTCATAAACTGCCTTACTCGCAATCCGAGGTTCCACTGTCAACAACATGAATCTCAACTGCTATGGATGGATCTGGCAGAAGCTGAACAAACTGAAATTGTTGATGGGTTTAGAAACTCTACTGCCTGAGGAAGAGACAGAATTAATTAGTATACAAACTGAACTTGATCAAAGATATTTGGAATTGGCAAACTCTGCTTTTATTATGTCTCGTGCCAAATAGCCTAAGAGTGGTGAGAACACTAGCTATTTTTTTTTGCTCTAGAAAAGAGAAATTATAAAAGAAATCTGTTCTCCCTTCCACAGACCTAGTAGAAATCTCAAGTGCTGTATCCTCCTTTCATGAGAATCTATACAAATCTCATTTCAATCAAAATGGGTGTTTTGATTACTTTAATACAATTAAGTTTGTCCTGGTCATCACTGTGAATGAGAAATCAGACTGTGAGGCAGACATATCACTTTTGGAAATAACTGATTCTGTTTTATCACTTAAAAAGCTTAAATCACCTGGTAATGACGGTCTATCTTCAGAATTCAATCAGCACTTTTGGGATGTGTCAGGGTTCACGTAACTGAGAGTTCTTTATTGATTTTTCACAATAACTCGAACAAAAATCAACCAAAGAAAACACAGTTGCACTGCGGATAACTACCCCGGACTGGTCGAATGAAAACACAAAAAAACGGAAAGATGACTCTTGTCGCCAAACAGAACCACCGGAACTTGTGAACCGGTGAAATTGATTTGGTTTAACAAAAAAGTACACACGTAGACACATTAGGGGGGGACAACGGGCCGGCTCAGTAATCCGGTGAACCAGATCTTATTCCCCAAGTCTGAGGTGGCACAGATGTGAAGACTTTCCCTTCGTCATCTATCGGCAAACTTTTTAAATCAACAAACTGCTTGGGAGATTTTGGTGTGCGTATTGTCCCATACTGTTTCCTCTCTCTTAAACCACTGATCCACCATGGGGACATCGGTGGGAGTGGAATCCCAAGGGGCAGAGCGGGGGCTGGTGCCCGAGCACACACTGAAACAGCGTTAGGCCGGTCACGGAGTGACGTAAAGAATTTTGTGCATATTCCGCCCAGATTAAACAGTCTGCTCATTCATGTTGTCGACTGCTACAGTATGCACGGAGGTACTTCCCGAGTTCTTGGATAGTCTGCTCTGCCTGCCCATTAGACTCGGGGTGATAGCCCGACGTTAGGTCGGTCCCCAACTTTTGAAAGAAAGCCTTCCAGACTCTAGCGGTAAATTGGGGACCACGATCTGAAACGATGTCCTCCGGGATGCCATAGCAGCAAAACACTGTTTCGAATAGGTTTTCTGCCACCCGGAGGGCTGATGGGAGAGCGCTAAACGGAATGAAATGACATCCCTTGGAGAAGCGATCTCCCACTACAAGGATTGTCGTGTACCCTTTTGACACTGGCAGATCCGTTACAAAGACCACAGCAATGTGTGACCACGGTCTGTTCGGTGTTGGCAGGGGCATTAGTTTACCAACGGGTAGACAACGAGGACTCTCCGTTGTCGCTCAGACAGCACAAGATAAAACAACTGTTCTCACGGTTTCGCGCATATTGGGCCACCAGAACTTGGGTTCTAGTATGTGAAACGTCCAGGGTGTCCCGATGCTAAACTAGAATGTGCCTCTATTGTCACTCGCTCACGTAGTGCCTCCGGAACATAGGTGCGACCCGGGGGACGAGACAATACACAGTTCCTGAACATAGAGACAAGGACATGTGCACAACGGTGAACAGACAAGGGGCTACGGGTTCGGCCGAAATAAATAGAGACACACAGGGCAGACACAGGTGAACTTGATTTGGTTTAACAAAAAAGACAAGTACACACGTAGACACACTAGGCGGGGACAAAGAGCTGGCTCAGTAATCCAGTGAACGTCTCGGTTTACTTGGCTGTAACCCTGTTCCCTGATAAAGCGGGAACGAGATGCTGCGTGAAAACGCTATGGGAACATCTCTTTGTTGCCCGGTTGTGAAGCCTGTGCATGTCAAAACCGCCGAATACCTTCGGCTTATAACCTCTGCCAGGCATGACGTCACCGAATAAGGTGCACCTGCAGGTTATAAATAGGAGTGAACTGGAAACATCCTCAGGTCAATTTTGTCTGAAGGACGTCCAGGCACGCCAGCAGTGCAGTATCGGAACGCAGCATCTCGTTCCCGCTTTATCAGGGAACAGGGTTACAGCCAAGTAACCCGAGACGTTCCCTTTCAAAAGCTACACTCGATGCTGCATGAAAACACTATGGGAACGAGAATACCAACGCCGCTGCACTGCAAGTGTCTGGAACCCCCAGGTTGTGTAGCGTGTGCGCACAAGCCGAGGAGGTCTCAGACCTAGCTCTGGGATGCTGACTCAAGGATCCACGAGTAGCATTGACATCCAGACTATAAAATCTAACAAACGTGTGTGCCTCATAGGCTAGGGCAATGGCATCTCTCACCCAGTGTGACAGAGTCTGTCTAGTGGCAGCAGGCCCCCGGTTGCGACCCCCATGGCAAATAAAGAGCTGCTCTGACTTACGCCACTGGCTAGTGCGGTGGACGTAGATCCGAAGAGCACGTACTGGACAAAGTAAGTGAAGTCTTTCCTGCTCCGGGGCTGTGAAAGGCGGATGACAGAAGGCTTCGAGAACAACTGGGTGCATGGTCGAGAATGGAACCTTGGGAAGATAGTTCGGGTGAGGATGCAAAATAGCTTTAGAAGTAATAGCCATAAGAAAAACCATCTTAAGAGACAGAAGCCTGACAGGCGCTGACTCTAGTGGTTTGAAAGGGGTGTCGGCCAGGCCTTCGAGTACGATAGTTAAGTCCCATGAAGGGACCGTCGCTCTAGTGGGTGGCTTCAACCGTTTAGCTCCATGAATAAACGGGCAACTAAATGGTGCTTGCCCACAGAAACCCCATCATTCAGAGCGTGACAATCCGAAATAGTGGCTACGTACGTTCTGAGCGTACTTAGGCATAAGCCCGAGGACAACTTTTCTTGCAGAAACTCCAGCAATGAAACAATCTGGCAGTGAACTGAGTCTACATGTCTTGCCATGCACCAATTTTTAAATACACTCCATTTGAGGGCATAAGTTCTTCTAGTGGAGGGAGCCCTGGCACTTAAAATGGTTTGAATTACGCTGGCTGAAAGCCCAGCATGTCTTAGTTGGTCCCGTTCAGGGGCCAAACGTGAAGGTTCCAGAGCTCGGGCTGGGGATGAAGTATTGTCCCCTTTGCCTGAGACAGAAGATCCCTCCCCACTGGAATCACCCAGGGTGAGCCGTCGAGGAGAGATATTAGATCCGAGAACCACAGTCTGGTCGGCCAATGGGGCCCTATCAATAAGAGGCGCAAGCCCTGTTGACGGACCCTCGCCAGGACTCCTGGGAGCAGAACTATAGGTGGAAACGCATAAAGGCATAATCTGGGCCACTTAAAATCTTTCCCAGATTTGACTGACTACTTCGGGGTGGAGTTTCCATTCCCCATGTTTTACAGCTTGTCTGGATAGCAAGTCTGCTCCTACATTCATATGCCCTGAAATGTAAGTCGCCCTGAGGGACAGGAACTTGTCCTGTGCCCAAGGCAGAACCTGGAGCGCTAGCTTGTTCAAGCGGCACGAGCACAGTCCACCCTGGCGATTTATGTACAAGACTACCGCAGTGCTGTCCACTCGCACTAGGACATGGTAGCTTCTCAACTGCTGGAGGAAGTGTTTCATGGCCAGAAACAGAGCCATCATTTCGAGGCAACTGATATTGATGTGCCACGCGAGAAGATGACCTTTCCAGCTCCCTTGTGCTGGACGACCATCCAAGACTGCACCCCAGCCCGTGAGGGAAGCGTCTGTCGTTAGCATCTTGCGACGACAAGACGGCCCTAGAGTGGGACCCAAAGTCAGAAACCGGGGTCTGAACCTCATAGAAAGGGTACGAAGCCCCCGGCACGTAACCCTTATTAGCCTCTGGGGGTTGGCCCTTGAGTGAAACCCCCTGGCACTTAGCCACAGCTGAAACGCTCTCATGTGCAGAAGGCCCAAAGGTATCATCGTGGACGCAGCTGCCATGAGACCTAAAGATTTCTGAAAGTGATGAACAGTGACCTTCTGGCCTAGCTTGATTTCCTTTAGGGTGTTGAGAATGGATTCGACACAAGCAGGAGACAACTGTGCCCGCATTGTGACAGAATCCCAAGTGAGACCCAAATATTTTGTCCTCTGAACAGGAAGGAGAACGCTTTTTGTGGCGTTGAGTCTCAATCCTAAAGAATGAAGATGGGCTAGGATGACATCCCGATGTCGAAGCGCTAGCTCCTGAGACTGGGCCAGAATCAGCCAGTCGTCTATGTAATTCAAAATACGGATGCCCTGGAGTCATAAAGGAGCCAGAGCTGCATCCATGCATTTTGTATATGTGCGGTGTGACAGAGCTAGGCCAAATACTGGTAAGCTTCGCCCCCAAAAGCGAACCTCAGGAACTTCCTGTGCTGTGGCAATCTTTCTACATGGAATTATGCATCCTTGAGATCGATTGTCACAAATCAATCCTCTAGTTGGATTTGAGAAACAATCATTTTGACAGTGAACATTTTGAATCTGGATTTCCTGAGATAGCGGTTCAAGCCGCGAAGATCCAAGATCGGACGCAACCCTCCCCCTCTCTTGGGCACCAAAAAGTACCGACTGTAATAGCCCGACTCTCTGTCTGGGAGGGGAACATGTTCTATGGCCCCTTTGTTCAGCAGAGTCTGTAACTCCTGGGCCAGGAGATGTGCTCGATCCGGTTTCACGGAAGTGGAGACCACGCCGTTGAAACGCGGAGGACAATGTGCAAACTGAATCCTGTAGCCTGTGCCTAAAGTCCTTTGTACCCAAGGAGATACGCCTCGCAGTAGTTTCTACGCTGCCAGCTTCTCCGAAAGGGTACGAGCTTTGACACTTCGGCTGGATGGGGGGGGGATTTGTTAGGTGTTGGGTATCCAGAAGTGTGGCAGGAGATGCCCGAACACCCAACTTTTCCTTGGAGACTGGCACTCCCCGAAACACCAGTGGTGGCGGGGATTGAACATCAGCCTCGTAGGAGTGCCAGGGAGGAGGCCCTGTTTTGTGATGAAAATCCAGGCGCCCCTCCCTGGCGCACGAACCTCAGGGCTTCTTCTTTGAAGAGAGGAAGCTGCTCAGATCCGGTCTTTTCGAAGCAGATTTTTTAGAAGATCGGCAAGCCCCACCCCAGTCTTTACGGGGGGGGTGGCGGTGGGGTGCGCGGCTGGTCACGCTCTCCTTCTGCACCTCACGCCTGATATGGGCCAGACGGTCCCGGTTCTTGAGCACGGCGGGGAAGGAACCTCCCAAAGGCCTGTTCATATAGCTTTGCCTCCCGAAACCTAGTCGCGACGGAATTAACAGCGTCGCCAAAAAGGCCGGAAGGTGAGATGGGGGCATCGAGGAGGACAGCACGATCCTTATCCTTGATGCCCGTGAGGTTCAGCCACAGATACCTCTCCGTGGATACCATGGCAGCCATTGAACGGCCCACAGCACGGGCCGTCTGCTTGGTTGCACGGAGAGACAGGTCTGTGGCTTGGCGCAGCTCTGCAAATGCCCTGTCATCAATAACCCTGCCGGTGCTCAGGTCCTTCAGCAGGTTAGCCTGGTAAGCCTGCAAAACCGCCATGGTGTGCAGTGAAGCGCCAGCCTGTCCTGCTGCCTCAAAAGCCTTACCCACCAAAGCAGATGTCAATCTGCACGGCTTGGAGGGGAGAGTACGCTTTTTCAGGGAGGATGATGTCCCAGGAGAGAGATAGCCCACAAATGTCTCTTCTATCTGGGGCATCATCATATACCCGCGTGCTTTTGCATCAATGATATTCGAATAAGTCGAAGTTGATGGCACAAAAACACGTGATGAATACGGCTTGCTCCATGAAAGAGTTAATTCATCATGGATGTCACCAAAGAAGGGGAGGGAGAGACGTTAAGGCTCCTCCCCCCGGCCACCCGACAGAAACCTGTCGTTCAATCTCGAACGCTTGGGGGAAGCTCGCTGCTGCAGCCAGTCGATCTGCAATCGCTGTACCGCACGCGTTATAACCTCTAATAATTCCTCAAAAGCTCTGTCAGCACTGGAGGAGCGTTGTGAGGAGGTTACTTCCATGGAAACGGGAGAGGAGGATTCCTCCGCTCCTTCACAAGAGGCGCCGGAGCGCGCTTGCGAAGCGGAAGCTAAAACTTCCTCATCCGGCGAGAGCGAGAGAGAAATTGGAAATTCCATCTCGTGCACGTCTGCCAGATTCTCTTTAAAGAAAGCGAGCCACGCGCGAAGCACCTTAATAGGGAGAAGATCACAGTACTCACAGTCTCCCTGAAGCCCGAGGCGAGGGTGCTCTTCCCCCAAGCACTCGAGACAAAATTCATGAAGATCGCCCTCCGAAAGAGATCTATCGCATAGAGGCACACATCTCTTAAGCAACTCCGCCATATCGATGAGTTAATGCTGTTATTTTCCTTTTCATTTTCGCTTTCGTTATGGCTTGTACATGCACACGCAAACACAAAGCGGTCATGAAGACAAAAAGATCTGAGGATGTTTCCGGTTCACTCCTATTTATTACCTGCAGGTGCACCTTATTCGGTGACGTCATGCCTGGCAGAGGTTATAAGCCGAAGGTATTCGTCAGTTTTGACATGCACAGGCTTCACAACCGGGCAACAAAGAGATGTTCCCATAGCGTTTTATGAAAGGATGTCACATCAGTAATAACATTACGCTCATTTTAGATCTATTGGACTATGCACACTTATTTGATGTTTTTTTTTTCAAAGCATTTGACACAATCAAACAGTTTTTTTATTGCAGTCTCTTAAACTTTTTGGTTTGGGTGATTAATTTATTAATATATTTAGCCTAGTCTATAATGACATAAACAGCTCCGTCATACTACAGTCTGGCACCTCAAAAAGGTTGAGTTTAGAACGAGGAGTCAGACAGGGCTGTCCAATCTCCCCCTTCCTTTTTCTTTTAGTGGTGCTGTCTCGTTATATTCAGAATGATCCTACTTTTAAAGGCATCATGATTTTTGATAGAGAGATTAAAATCTCACAGGTAGCAGCTGATACAACAATTTTTTGAAGGATAAATCTCAAGTATCATGCTTTATCTGTGATTACCCAATTCTCTATAGCCTCTGGATTATCTCTTAATATTGGTAAATGTGAGATTATGCCCCTTCACTCTTATATTGACACTATAATTGCAAATTTACCTGTTAAAAATACTGTTAAATATTTGGGCATTTCAATTTCGAAAGATGTGGCTGAGAGACAACAACAAAAATTTTCACACAGGCTGAAAAGAGGACCTACTGTATGTAATAACTGGTTACAACGAGATTTGTCTGTTTTTGGAAGAGTACTCCTTTCTAAAGCAGAAGGCCCTGAACACCTTGTTTACCCGGGCTTATTTATATATATTAACAGTAATAATTGCAAGGCAATAAATAAAATTATCTTTAATTTCATCTGGAAAAATAGATCACAAAAAATAAAACAGCAAATAAGAAAAAAAGTATAAAAAAGAAAAGTATTAGACTTTCATGATGTCAACCATGTGTCACCCTACGTTTTCTCCACATAAAGCTTTATTATGCAACAATGCTAATATTACAGTCAAAAGGAAGTCACTTTTTCTTACCAAATGGCATCAAAGAGGTATTGATCACATATCTTTGATTCTGGGTTAGAGCGGGACGTGAATGACATCCAGAGAGGGCATGGCAGGGACAGGTTTCAAAAATGAGTTTGGTTACAGACTGTTTTAATGTTCAGACCTTTATTACAGATTCATCTGTTTAACATTTATTTCATTTATATTTATTTACTGTAATAATTCTATCATTTAAACACAAACAAGTAAATCTGTATTACACCAAAGGGATTTGTCATTGTCTGTCATTCTATTGAGAAAATTTCAAAACGCTGAAAAGTAAGAACGAATTTAATTTATTCAGTCGAGTAACAGAACCAAGACTTGTATCCTAAAACTTTTCACTATTCACCTGGATAGAAGTTCTGCAGAAACCCGAGGACTCAGAGTCACTGTACTGAGCTCTCTGAAGACCGGAGACATCGATTTCACCAGAAGAATGGTGAGAGTATCTGACTGTGAAGGTTTTTCATTAAACAGAGAAAAAAATGCCTGTGTGTGATCGATACAGTATAAAACCAATAATGTAACATGTAGTAGAAATAATAAGCCCTGCAGTAAAGAATGAAAAAGCCGACCTGTTGTGTAAGTCTGATCAGGTCAGGGACAGTCACATCACTCCTGCTGATTGGATCCTGGTGGGTCTCAGCAGTGGAGATGGAGCTGAAGCACTTCAGCTGTTGGGTGGTGGATCATCCCGTGTCCTGCTGACAGTAAACATGTCTCCCTCTGTCCTGCAATAACACAGTGAGCTACAGGGCAGTGATGATACTTTACAGGATAATGTCATTACCGTGAGGATGAATGAGGTGTGGAAATGATTTTAGATTATTCCTGTACTAATATTTACCTTAAAGTGTTGACTCTAACAGCAGTATGATGTAATAGTGTGAACTGATACTTCCTGTAAGATGATGTACATGTGGACATGAAAACTGTCATTTGTTGCTGATGCGCTGCTCGTTTATCTTAGAATATAATCAGAGTAAAGAAAGCAAGCGCTTTATAAACACAGGCTTTAAATGTCTCATGTCCAGTATTACACACCCTGCTGTAGTTTACTTTGAGCAGGGGTGGCCAAGTTCGGTCCTAGAGAGCCGCAATCCTGCAGAGTTCAGCTCCAGCCCTGAAAAAAAGACTCTCCTGCCAGTAGCCTTAGTAGTCCTCAAGACCTTGATCAGCTTGTTCAGCTGTGTTTGATTAGGGTTGGAGCTGAACTCTGCAGGATTG
Source organism: Clarias magur (assembly GCA_013621035.1). Lineage (NCBI taxonomy): Eukaryota > Metazoa > Chordata > Actinopteri > Siluriformes > Clariidae > Clarias > Clarias magur. The sequence goes on along the minus strand of QNUK01000758.1, from coordinate 150,085 downwards.
CGGCTCTCTAGGACCGAACTTGGCCACCCCTGACTTTGAGGATGGAGTCTGTTGAACACATTAAAATAGACCGTTCCATGAATGTATTTTAAACATTAGAAATACAAAAAAAAAAGATTTTGTGTCCTAAGATTTTTCATTGCTCTGGAGAGCCACATTCAGACACGTCACATTTGAATATTTGAATGTGCATTATTTGAGTCTCTTCAGTGCTGTTATGCTGCACTGTGTACTACTGTAGAGCATTACTGAGCACTAACACTAACCGTGTTTCCTGTTCCTGGTCCTGTTACCCCTCATGTCACCTTCACACCTACAGAAACCTCTGCTCTGTGTCCCAGCCTTCTGGAGGTTACAGATCAGTAAATAATGTTGGATGTAACTTCAGAGTTTGAGATTTGGGATGCAGATGATGAGGAGAATCTCGATGCTGGTGGAGAGTTTAAGAGACACAGAGCTCATCAGTGTGTTTAACATCACTGTGTATAAAATCACTAAACATTTTACAGTTTGACTCAGAAACCTGATGGACACAGATGTTTTAGGTCTGACATCACATCTAGTTAATGTCACTTTGTACTCCTCTTGATGAACATAAGATACACAGTGAGTGTGAGAACAATGCTGCTCACATGACTGCAGTTTCTGCATGTGTGTGTAAAGTCATGGATCAAGTATAAACCAGGTTCCTGTGCTCTGTGTCGAGCCGTATGTGTGTCCTATAACAACATGACACTTCAGATTAGACTGGAGCGTGAGGGCAAGAGATATTCCGTTGGTTTGTAGTCTCTCATGTTGCACATACACATTATTGTCTTAATAATTTGTTCAAATTTTGTAACCTAATATTATACATTTGGAATTTAATATTCTTCAGTGGAGTGCAGCTTTAGCAGCTCTGCAGCTGTTCTCAGATCAGTGTGTGATTCTGACTCAGAGCACTTCCTCTACAGCTGAGGGAGGTTTTTGTACGGCGCTATAACACTGTGTGTACGGACGGCTGTAACCCTGCTGACAGTAATAATCTCCTGCATCTTCAGTCTGAACTCCAGAGATTTGTAGAGTAAATTGTGTTCCAGATCCACTGCCACTGAAACGACCTGGAATCCCAGACTGACGAGTAGATGCATAATAGATCAGGAGTTTAGGAGCTTCTCCAGGTTTCTGCAGGTACCAGGCGAGGTTACTGCCAACACTCTGACTGGTTGTACAGGTGAGAGTAACAGATTGTCCTGGAGAAACAGACTGAGCTCCTGGAGACTGAGTCAGGACGATTTCCCCAAAGGACTCTAAAGAAAAGGATGCAGAGTTAAAATAATGGAAACACATGTAGTAGTGAGTGTGAGAGTGATGTGCTGATGTGTATGAAGAATAAAAGTAAAGAGAGTGTCTCACGGTGAGCGAGGAGTCCCAGTGTCCCCAGCAGTAGAATCAGTACCATCATCATTGTGCTGCGTGTCAGTGGCTCTGAAAGGACTGAACACACTCTGATCAGCACTACAGCTCTTAAAGTGTGTGCAGCACTGACACAGCACACATATGCAAACACCCCAACTGTGTGTCTCTGTGTGTGTGTGTGTGTGTGTGTGTGTGTGTGTGTGTGTGTGTGTGTGTGTGTGTGTGTGGTTGTGTGTGTGGGTGTGTGTGTGTGTGTGTGTGTGTGTGTGTGTGTGTGTCTGTGTGTGTTGTGTGTGTGTGTGCGCGCTGTGTGTGTGTGTGTGTGTGTGTGTGTGGTCACTGTAGTGTAACAGAGGTTTTTGTACGACGGTTTCATTAGAATGTATCACTGTGGTGGACTTTCGGTGAAGGAACCAAACTCATCATCAAAAGTAAGAGACTTTTATTTATCTAAATAACAATAAATTTGTGAATTAATTTTCTATTATACATTTGAAATTAAATACATTTTAGCTCAGCTGAAAATCTTGTTTAAATCCATTTAAAATTACTGATTTAATGTCAAGGAGATATTCATGTACATCTATTGAGCACTAATTAAACTTTGGTCAAACCTTTGTTTTTTTCTGTTATGTTGAAATCGTATAAATAATTAATTTCATTGTCCTATAATGTGTATTATGATGTTTCTCCACTGAAACTGCTCCCAACTTGAAGCCCGCATGTGTCTCTGTTCATTTAGAGTTAGGAACTGTTTTATGTCTATGTGTAGAGTTTATAGAAGCTGCTCAAGGTCAGAGAAGTTTCCAGATGTTTCTACTGAGCTGCAGTGATGTGAGAACCGTGTGGATCACTGCACTGATTACTGAACACACATTAATGTTTCCAGTCTGGACTCTTAATAAGCAGTAATGAGGAAATGTTGTGTAAGTGTGTGTAAATGTGTGTTTATTGTGTGTTTGTGGTCTCCAGCCGGTCCCACGGTGAAGCCCTCCGTGTCTCTGCTCCCTCCCTCCTCTCTGCAGCTGTCTGAGGGATCGGCCTCGCTGCTCTGCCTGCTGTCTGCCTACTCTCCACAGGGGGCGCTGGTGAGCTGGACGGTGGACGGCTCAGAGGTGAAGGACGGGGTTCTGACCAGCGCAGAAGAACAGAAGAAGGATGGTTACACACGCAGCAGCACCCTGACCCTCAGCAAAGCACTCTGGGAAAAGGGGGAGGAGTTTGTCTGTAAGGTCTCCCATGACGGCGTCAATCATCCGGTCACGTTCAGAAAGAGCCAGTGTGAAGGCTAACAGCTCCAAGATAGAATTGAACACTGAGCTGCTTACACATCCATCTACAATAGAGTTTCAATTCTACACAATGCTGACATTTCTGTCTTTACTCTCTTCACTGTCCTGTTGCTCTTCCTGTAGTTTTGCTCTGCTGAAATAAAGCTTCATTTTGGACATTGTGTCTTCTTTTATTCCAGTTAATAGTCATTCTCAGTGTGATGAGAGAGTGTGTTTAGCTGTAGATTCAGTGCTGTGTGTTGTGCTTCAGTGAGTTTGGCTGAAGAAAGTTGAACATCTGGTGAAAGTGCTGCTCTATTCTGGGAGAAAGAGGATCACTCAGCCGTCTTCATCTCAATCTCACTTCCTCTACAAGTTCATTAAACACCTTCACCCTCTGTAAACGCATCAGAACAATTTGCATAAATATTAGCATATTATTGACTATAATATTAATTAACCACTGTAATAGACACACTGCATATAAAGTCAGAAGTGTAAATCCACTGTACTGTACTGAAATTCCCGGGTTATTCGGGGTGAACTGTTAACAATTATAAGCCCATAAGTGAAGTGAGATATAAACTCTTGGGTAACACTGGGGACTGGGTGTGTCCTGATCAGTAAAGTAGTGTGTGGACCTCACACCACACACACTTCGTGCTGGATGATCTCCTGGAACACACCTTCTGTCAGGGGCAGCAATAAATGCATGTTTGGTGAGAGTTTGATAAATGCAGAGAGCTTTGGTGGTCACCAGAGAAATATTTTTTGTCTTTTATTCGTTAATATTGACATCTGTGGAACACACTATAAACACAAGCCAAGAAAATAAAAGTGACAGGTGGTTCAGTTTATTGTAAAACACAAACAATACTGACTAACTAAATTTTTAATAATTGTTTGTTCAATACACATTATATAGTACAAGATGTATGTGTAGTGGAAAAAACAATAATGTGTGTCGCATATGGGGATGAAGTTGAATTCAGTTCTTCCAATACAGTACTCTCATACAGTAGTTCCCAGAAACTTGAAGGTCCCCATGGATGACACAGGGCTGTTGGATATTGTAGCGGCCGTGGTATCAATCAGTGTCTACTAAGGCCGACTGTCATCTCCATAGCTTTGAGTGTGTTCAGTTAAAGGTCGAACACACCATCTTGGTGTCAAATTGGTGTAGTTCCATTTGCAAGCTGGTGATCCCCTGACAGATGCTGGGAAGTACAATCTATTTACAGACGAGTATTAAAAGTTTCATTTTAATTTTGTTTGTAGAGCCTATCCCAGGAGACTTAGGCCACGAGGCGGGGTACACCCTGCCTTTCCCTGCCAATACAGTACATTGCAGGGCACACGCACATACATATACTCACACACTTATTCGCACACTATGGGCAATTTGGGAATTTTTAATTTGCCATTTAGCCTAACCTGCAGGTCTTTGGACTGTGTGGAGAAACCGAAGTACCTGGAGGAAACCCACCAAGCACAGGGAGAACATGCAAACCTCATGCACACAGAGACGAGAACCAACCCTGAAGGTGCAATTTGACAGTGCTAACCACTACACCACCCTGCCGCCCAATTTAATGAAATTAAATTTAAATCGATTAAATTCACTTACCCATCATCTATACCGCTTTATCCTGTATTCAGAATCGGACCTGGCTGTGAACTGAACCCACAGCCTGGAAGTGCAAGGCGATGTTGCTAACCATTACACCACCGTGCCGCCCAATTCAATTAAATTTAATTAAATTTACTCACTCTCTCACTCATTATCTATACTGCTTAATCCTGTATTCAGGGTCATGGGGGGCCTGCAGCCTATCCAAGGAGACTTAGGGCACAAGGCGGGGTACACCCTGGACAGGGTCCCAATCCATCACAGGGCACACACTCACACACTCATTCACACACTACGGTCAATTTGGGAATGCCAATTAGCCTAACCTTTGGACTGTGTGAGAAACTGGAGTACCCGGAGGAAACTCACCAAGCATGGGGAGAACATGCAAACCCCATGCACACAGAGACGCGAATCGAACCTGGCTGGGAACTGAAACAGAACCCAGAAGGTGCAAGGTGACAGTGCTAACTATTACACCACCATTCCACCCAATTAAATTTAATTTAATTCATTTTAATTCAATAAAATTTTATTTGTAGAGCGCTTTTAACAATTGTTAATGTTGTAAAGCAGCTTTACACAATCAAAGGAAAATAAGGAAGTTTAGTAAGAAAGCAGTAGTAAGAAACCTTAAGAGGAATCAGACTCAACAGGGAACCCATCCTCATTCGGGTGATAAGAGATAGCAGGGATTGATCTGCAGTCATACTGTGTGTTAGGAGGCTGGAGGTTCAATATAACAGTAAATGTGTTGATGTTAATATTAAGTCCAGTCCATTGTTGGAGACTTAGGTAGACTGGAGGAAATTCCAGTCCTGAATTATCGAGCAACTGCAGTCATTCAAGTCCTCAGAGAACAGCTGTCTGCATCAGCCGAGGACCAGAAGCAGGACACCCGAACAGGTCAGACAGGTCCAGAGTGCAGAGGGGGTCTGAATCACTGGCAGCTCAGGAACGGAATGTGTAACTAGGCAGAGAGACAGGGAGATGGAACAAGAGAGAGAGCAGAAGAGAAGGAGAGATAACACTTAGGTATGGTCACAGTCACACAATGTATGAGGTGAATGTATATTTATTGCAGAGTTCAAGCAGGGACTCCGGCAGGACTAACTATGACAGCTCTAAAGAAGAGCCAGAAGCAAACACAGACATAAGGGGGAACTGGGATGTAACCTATCACTTCTTCTTGACTTGGTTAGAGTCACAAATGACCTGCTGATGTCGGCTGATGCTGGCTCTCCATCACTCCTCATTCTGTTGGACTTAACCTATGCTTTTTAGTCAAGTCAAGTCAAGTCAAGTAGGCTTTTATTGTCATTCCAACCATATACAGTTAGTACACAGTGAAACGAAACAACGTTCCCCCAGGACCAGGGTGCTACATACATGTAACAACATAAATGTACAACATAAATTTTACATTTTTAAGTTACTCTAAAACAAGAACTATCAATATCTATACAAAAATACAAAAATAGACAAAGTGCACGTGCAAATGTGCAAACAAAGTGGTACATGACAGACACAATGTAAGACATAACAGTACTTTTTGATGAAGGATGAATTGAGGTAGTGGGAAGAGCAGCAGTAAACAGTTTACAATTTTGACAGAAGTATTGTGTGCAAATAGCAATAAATAGCAATTTAAATATTGTGCAAAAAATTGCAAGGAGCAGCACAGGTATGTAGGTATGAGCAGATTGGGATGGGTGTGCATCAGTGTGATTGTGCATGTGTGTTTATCAGTTCAGTCCAGATGTTCCAGATTTAGTTCGTCTGAGTGATTTGTGTGTGTGTGTATGTGTGTGTGTGTGTGTGTGTCAGGTATCAGTCCAGTCCTTTTGTGTTTAGGAGACGGATGGCTTGCGGATAAAAACTGTTTCTCAGTCTGGATGTGAGTGCCCGAATGCTTCGGTACCTTTTTCCAGATGGCAGGAGGGTGAAGAGTGTGTGTGAGGGGTGTGTCCGGTCAGCCACAATGCTGGTGGCTTTGCGGATGCAGCGTGTGGTGTAAAGGTCTTCGATAGAAGGGAGAGAGACCCCAATGATCTTCTCAGCTGTCCTCACTATCCGCTGTAGGGTCTTGCGGTCTGACACGGTACAATTCCCAAACCAGACAGTGATGCAGCTGCTCAGGATGCTCTCGATGGTTCCTCTATAGAAGGTGGTGAGGATCGGTGATGGAAGCTGGACCTTTCTCAGCCTTCTCAGGAAGAAAAGACGTTGTTGGGCTTTCTTATGCAGAGAGCTGGTGTTGAGGGACCAGGAGAGGTTCTCCTCCAGGTGGACGCCCAGGAATTTTGTGCTCTTGACGATCTCCACAGAAGAGCCGTCGATGCTGAGCGGAGAGTGTTCGCTCCGAGTCCTCCTAAAGTCAACAACCATCTCTTTTGTCTTTTCGACGTTCAGAGCCAGGTTGTTGTCTTTACACCAGTCCGTTAGCCTCAGCACTTCCTCTCTGTACGCCGACTCGTCGTTCTTGCTGATGAGACCCACCACGGTCGTGTCATCAGCGAACTTGATGATATGATTGGAGCTGTGTGTCGCTACACAATCATGAGTCAGCAGTGTGAACAGCAGGGGGCTGAGCACGCAGCCCTGGGGGGCCCCAGTACTCAGTGTGGTGGTGCTGGAGGTGTAGCTCCCGATCCGCACTGCTTGAGGTCTTTCGGTCAGAAAGTCCAGAATCCAGTTGCAGAGGGAGGTGTTCAGGCCCAACAAGCTCAGCTTCCCGATCAGGTGTTGGGGGATGATTGTATTGAATGCTGAACTGAAGTCTATGTACAGCATTCTGGCGTAAGTGTCTTTCTTTTCAAGATGTGACAGTGCCAGGTGGAGTGTGGTGGAGATGGCATCGTCCGTTGAACGGTTTGGACGATATGCGAACTGCAGGGGGTCCATTGAGGGGGGCAGCAGGGCTTTGATGTGTCTCATGACAAGCCTTTCGAAGCACTTCATGATGATGGGTGTTAGTGCAACAGGGCGGTAGTCATTGAGACAGGACACAGAAGACTTCTTCGGCACGGGGACGATGGTGGTAGACTTAAAACATGTGGGAACGACGGCGCTGCTCAGAGAGATGTTGAATATGTCGGTGAGAACACCTGCCAGCTGTTCTGCGCATTCTCTGAGCACTCTGCCTGTGATGTTGTCTGGTCCAGCAGCTTTACGTGGGTTGACTCTGCGTAGAGTTTTCCTCACATCAGCCGTGGTGAGACACAGCACCTGGTCATTCGGCGGAGGGATAGTCTTCCTCGGCGTCACGTCGTTCTGCATGTCGAACCGTGCGTAGAAGTTATTCAGCGCATCTGGAAGGGAGCCGTCACTGTCACAGGCAGGTGATGAAGTCCTGTAGTGAGTGATGGCTTGTATACCCTGCCACATGCGCCGTGTGTCACCGCTGTCCCTGAAGTGATTGTGGATTCTCTGGGCGTGTGCGCGCTTCGCCTCTCTGATGGCCCGGGACAGTTTGGCCCTTGCTGTTCTTAGGGCCGCCTTGTCCCCCGCTTTGAAGGCAGAGTCTCTGGTTTTCAGTAGTGCACGCACCTCCGCAGTAATCCACGGTTTCTGGTTGGGTCGTGAGATGATGTTCTTGGAGACAGTGACGTCATCGGTGCACTTGTTGATGTAGCTGGTCACTGATGACGTGTACTCCTCCAAGTCGGTGTAGTCGCCGTAAGTTGCAGCCTCCCTAAACATGTTCCAGTCAGTGTTCTCGAAACAGTCCTGAAGAGCAGAGATGGCTCCTGCTGGCCAGGTTTTCACCTGCTTCAGAACCGGTTTTGAACGCCTGACGAGTGGTCTGTATGCTGGAATTAGCATGACAGAGATGTGGTCTGAGTAGCCGAGGTGGGGGCGGGGCTCTGCCCGATATGCGCCGGGGATGTTTGTGTAAACAAGATCCAGCGTGTTTTCCCCTCTCGTTGCAAAGTCCACATACTGATGGAATTTAGGAAGCACTGACTTGAGATTTGCATGGTTGAAATCTCCAGCAACAATAAACAGTCCATCCGGGTGTGTGTTCTGCAGATTACTGATCTTAGCATACAGTTCCCATAGCGCTTCCTTAGCATTAGCGCTAGGTGGAATGTACACTCCGATAATGAAAACAGTGGTGAATTCCCGTGGTAAATAAAAAGGTCTACATCTAACAGTCACAATCTCCACCAGCGATGAGCAAAAACTAGAAACTAGCACAGAGTTCTTACACCATTTCGTGTTGATGTAGACACACAAACCGCCGCCGCGAGTCTTACCGCACAGAGCTGCGTTTCTGTCGGCGCGAAACGAGGCTAGTCCGTCTAGCTGAATGCCGGTGTCTGGAACTCTGTCGCTGAGCCATGTCTCCGTGAAAACAAACACACAGCAGTCCCTAACCTCACGCTGTGTAGCCTGTTGCAGTCGGATGTAGTCCAGTTTATTTTCCAGGGAGCAGACGTTAGATAAGATGATGGACGGAAAAGCCGGCCGGCTAGGATTTGTTTTTAGCCTAGCACAGACTCCCGCCCGCTTGCCGCGCTTCCGCTTCCTCGCGCACCGCTTGCGATGTCCCCTCCTCCGGCCACGGGCATCAGGCAACGCCGAGGACTGGAGGCCTGGTTCCCGAAGCAAGCCGAGGTCGCGTAGCTTCTCCCGCAGCTCATCTTGAATGAAATATGCCGGTTTATTGAGTTGCAAAAGTTTCTGGCGGTGGTATGTATGAGCACCGTTTGTGCCGGTGTCCATAAACTTTGCAAAATAAAAACGCTACGACACGACATAAACAATGTAGCACCATTTTGGCTCCGGAGTGGCCGCTGCGTGCTACTGCCGCGCCGCCATCTTGGATCATTAATAATGATCATGGATCATTTTATACTGTTGATCACAACATTCTTCTTCACAGTTCACGTCATACTGTAGGTCTCTCTGACTCTGTTTACAACTGGCTCTCATCTCTCTTGCTGGAAGAACAGAGCATGTTGCCTTGGGAGATGCTAAATCTGCAACACACAATGTTACCTGTGGTGTTCTTCAGGGCTCGGTGCTCGGCCCCATGTTGTTTATATTGTATATGTCTCCTCTGGGCTGTGTCATCGCCGGCACAAAATGTTATTTAATTTCTATGTTGATGATACTCAGCTTTACCTCAGGATAAAGTCAACCTCCTCATCTACCTCCGCCATCATTCACTTTGACCATCTGTTTGGAGGAGATAAAATCATGGATGAAGCAAAATTTCCTGCAGCTGAACAGCTCTAAAACTGAAGCTATTTTAGTAGGCACCCCACACTAGGTTAGGACATCTAACTTCACTAGCATCAACTTTTCTGGTCAGGATATGCCACTGTCAACATCTCTTATTAACCTTGGGGTTAAAATGGACTCTCATTTGATGTATGAGGCCCTTATCAAACATCTGTGTAAGACATCTTTCTTTCACCTCAGGAACATTGCTAAACTGCGTCCAGCACTTACATTTGCAGCTGCGGAAAAGTTAGTCCATGCGTTCGTCTCCTCCAGGCTGGACATCTGTAATGCTCTCCTCATTGGGACTTCTGGAAAAAGCCTTCAAAAGCTGCAGTATATTCAAAACTGCACTGTTAGGATCCTGATGCAGGCACGTAAATATGATCATGTTACGCCCATCCTTAAATCTCTTCATTGGCTCCCTGTTTCATTCAGAATTGAATACAAGGTTGCCTTTGTATGTCAGTGTATTTATGAGGCTGCCCTTGGCTAATGACTAATGTCAGTGTATTTATGGGGATGTCCATCCCTATCTCAAAGAACTAGATGCTTTTAACTTCCTTCTATTTACTTTTGACAGGACAGAAGCACTGGTGCATGCATGTAGAATGTTTGTAAGTAACTCTTTCCACATTTGTGGCTAAACAAAACGCATACTGGATAATGAAGCTGTCGACTTTTATAGACTTTAAGGAGACCTGAAGTGTCTTAAAGGATATTTTCAGGTTCGAATTTTGCCTCAGCTGAATGTGAATATGAATCAGATTTAATTAATCCTTGTGAGTGATTTTGAAACATCTATTTAGTTATGTAGAATTTTGTCTTCACCAACTGTCATGCAATGAGCATCCCACTCATCCATTTGGACTCAGCTGTTTGGACGTAGCTTCCTGTTTTTCGTATTGTTCCCGCGAAAGTTCCTCGTCTGTTTGAAACAGCGTTTTATATTATATTTTGTTTAGTTTTTTTATTTTTTTTTAATTATATATTTTTCCCGTTTTTACGCTTTAATACTACTGGACTTTATCCGATTTTTTGCGCTTTTTGGGAGAATGCGCGTATCATCTGACCAACAACAACCGAATCCATCACCAAATAATCACAACTCCGGCACAAAGGTACGTTATCATGTCTACCATTCAGCTCGCTCAGTGTGTGGAGTGCAGGATGTTTAGACATTCTTCCTCCGTCATTAGTGATAATTTTATTTGTGATAGGTGTGTGTTAGTTAGCACCCTGACGGAGAAGATAGTAGCATTAGAGGAGCGCATCCAGACTTTAGAGAGGGTTAGAGAGCGCGAGAGCAGCGTTAATCCTGTAGTGGAAAGTCTGGGTGCCACAGGTGGAGATAATCATCCCCCGACTCCGGCAGTAGAGCCCTCACAGCGGGGCGAGTGGGTGACGACTCGGCGGCATACTCGTTCAGCCAAAGCTAACGCTAAGGCTAGCCCACCGGAGCACACCTCTTCTGCGCTTCACGTGTCCAACAGGTTCGCTCTCCTCAGTGATGCACCCGCTGAGAAACCTGAAAGAGCTCTGGTTATAGGAGACTCTATATTGAGACACGTGAAATTAGCTAGGCCTTTAGGGGCGCCAGCGGCAGTGGTCAGGTGTATCCCGGGAGCCAGAGCACCGGACATAGCAGGTAATCTTAGGGCTCTAGGTCAGCATAGGTTCTCTAAGATAGTGGTACATGCTGGAGCTAACGATATACGCCTTCGTCAGTCAGAGGTTAGTAAGAGTAACTTTACAGAGGTGTTTAAAATAGCGAAGGCGATGTCCGAAGAAGTAGTTTGCTCTGGTCCCATCCCAATGAGACGTGGCGACATAGCTTACAGCAGGTTATGGTCGCTGAACCGCTGGATGTCCAGGTGGTGCTCCGAAAACAACGTGGGCTTCATTGACAATTGGAAGACTTTTGAGGGCAAAACTGGCCTGTTAGGGCGGGACGGTGTCCATCCCACTCGGGAAGGTGCTGCTCTCATTTCTTGTAGTATAGCACATAGTCTCAGAAGAGGCCTAGTTAATCGGTGACAATCCAGAGCCAAGGCCAGGGAGCAGACAGACAGGCTAAACCAACCGTCTGCTAGCTGCATAGAGTCGTCACTCAGGGTTCATCAGATTGAGACTGTGTCTGTTCCCCGAGATAAACATAAACATACATTTAGAAAGACTCAGAAAGTCTGTTTTAGTAATTTAATTAACATAGACACCACAAACTCAGATCACACTGAATGCGCAGCCAGCACCTCTGATCTGAAGCTAGGACTGTTAAATATTAGATCTCTCGCATCTAAAGCAGTTATTGTTAATGAAACTATCACAGATCAGGAGCTTGACATATTATGTTTAACAGAAACCTGGATTAAACAGGACGAGTATGTGGCTCTAAATGAAGCTAGTCCTCCTGGATACAGCTACATACACCAGCCTCGGCTAACTGGTAGAGGAGGAGGAGTCGCAGTTATTTATAACCATAATCTGTCTCTCGTACAAAAACACAGTTTTAAATCTAATGCATTTGAAGTTCTCTATAGTAACATAAAGTCAGCTCAGTCAATCCCGCTAATCATCATTTACAGACCCCCTGGGCCGTACTCGGAGTTTCTCTGCGAATTTGCAGATTTCCTTTCAAACCTTGTTGTTTCTGTAGATAAAGCGTTAATTGCTGGAGACTTTAATATTCATTTTGAGAATCCAGAAGACCCTCTGAGAACAGCATTCTTGTCCATACTGGACTCAGTAGGAGTAAATCAGTGTGTAGTAGGACCCACTCATAAAGCAGCTCACACTTTAGATTTAATATTATCCTTCGGATTAAGTATAGGAAATATACCCACAATTCCACAGTCTGAAGTTATCTCAGATCACTACCTTGTCTCGATTAAAGCGTGTTATAGTAATAATGTACGCACAGCACCGCGCTTCCACCTTAAACGTACATTTACATCAAATACCGCACAGAGCTTTATCAATAATCTTCCAGAATTATCTACTTTGATTGGATCGCCATCTGACTTCACAGAACTCGAACAGGCGAATGAATATCTAGAGTCAGCACTTCGTTATAGCTTAGATAATATCGCTCCAGTTAAAAGGAAAATGATTAGAGATAAGAAACTCGCTCCTTGGTATAATGACCACACACGTGCTTTAAAACAAACCGCTCGCAAATTCGAACGTAAATGGCGCCAAACTAAATTGATAGTATTCAAAATAGCTTGGAAGGAGAGCATCCTGAACTATAAAAAAGCTCTCAGTGATGCTAGATCAACATATTTCTCCACTCTAATAGAAAATAACAAAAACAACCCGAGATTTTTATTTAATACCGTAGCTAAATTAACTAAAAACAAGACCACTGCAGAAATCTCCACAACATCATCATGCAGTAGTGAGGATTTCATGAACTTTTTCAATAATAAAATCATAAATATTAGGCAAAAAATTCAGGCTTTGAAACCAGACAATTTAAATAATTCAGATGATCTAACCACATCACATCGGAACTAATTTCACTCATCTCTTCTTCAAAATCGTCAACCTGTATATTAGATCCTATACCAACACATTTTCTCAAGCAGATAGTACCAGCAATAATAGAACCCCTGTTGAAAGTAATTAACTGTTCACTCAGTAGTGGGTATGTCCCCAAATCCTTTAAATTAGCCGTTATTAAACCGCTAATCAAGAAACCTGACCTTGACCCCTGTCTGCTTTCTAATTACAGGCCGATATCAAACCTTCCGTTTATCTCCAAGATTTTGGAAAAGGTAGTATCACAGCAGCTATGTTCACATCTACACAGAAATAGCATAAATTAACTGTATCAGTCAGGATTTAGGCCTCATCACAGCACAGAGACAGCACTTGTTAAAGTAGTAAACGACCTCCTATGGGCCTCTGATCAGGGTTGCGTCACTATACTTGTGTTACTGGACCTCAGTGCAGCTTTTGACACCATTGATCATAGTATTCTCCTTCACAGATTAGAAAAGGTAGTTGGAATTAAGGGAACTGCCCTCTTGTGGCTCAGATCCTACTTGACTGATCGTTATCAGTTTGTAGATTTAGATGGTGACCATTCCTCATGTTCTCAAGTGGAGTTTGGTGTTCCACAGGGCTCAGTTTTAGGCCCACTGCTTTTTTCCCTTTACATGCTTCCTCTGGGCAACATAATTCGTAAACATGGTATTAGTTTTCATTGTTATGCTGATGACACACAATTATATGTCTCAGCAAAACCAGATGAGAAAAACCAGTTTGATAAAATTGAGCAGTGTGTGCAGGACATACGAGATTGGATGTTAATTAATTTTCTTCTGCTTAATCCTGATAAGACAGAAGTTCTAGTCATAGGACCACAAGCAGCTAGAAGTGAGCTTTCTGATCAGACTGTAACTTTAGATGGCCTTTCTGTTCCATCAAGTGCAACAGTTAAAGACGGTGTGATTATAGATTCCAGCCTTTCGTTTGAAGCTCATGTAGATAATATCACCAGGATAGCTTTCTTTCACCTTAGAAATATTGCCAAGATAAGAAACATATTGTCACTAAATGATGCAGAAAAACTAGTTCATGCTTTTATCACCTCTAGGTTGGACTATTGTAACGCCTTACTGTCTGGTTGTTCAACTAGGTGTATAAACAAGCTTCAGTTAGTTCAGAATGCAGCAGCGAGACTAGAACCAGAAGATACGAGCACATCACCCCTATCTTATCTACACTGCATTGGCTCCCTGTGAAATTTCGCATCGATTTCAAGATACTACTTTTGACATTAAAGCACTAAATGGTCTCGCGCCACAGTATTTGAGTGAACTGTTAGTGTCTTACGATCCGCCACGCCTACTTCGATCAAAGGATGCAGGCTGCCTGTCAGTACCACGTATTATTAAAACTACAGCAGGGGACAGAGCTTTTTCTTACAAAGCCCCAAAGTTATGGAATAGTCTTCCTGTTAATGTTCGGGACTCAGACACAGTCTCAGTGTTTAAGTCTAGGCTAAAAACCTATTTATTTAGCCAAGCATTTTGTAAATAGATTAACCTTAGGTAAAGGAGCAGATCTGGGGGACTCATGGACGTAGAGTATTCTGGTGAACTGGTATGTTTAGATGCTGTCCTCCCCACTCTCATTGTTCACTCAGGTTTGTTGACGGTGAGGTGATTGGTTGCTTTACATCTCAGGGAGCCCTCATGTTTGTGTTTCCTTCTGGCTCTCCCTTTTAGTTATGCTGTTATAGTTAGTCCTGCCGGAGTCCCTGCTTGCACTTTGCACTAATATACATTCACCTTATACATGTTGACTGTGACCATACCTAACTGCCATCTCTCCTTATTTTCTGTTTCTCCTTTTCTGCTCTCTCTCTCTCCCTCTCTCCTTTCCCTCTCTCTGTCTCTCTGTCGAGCTATACATGTTCGCTCCTGAGTTGCCAGTGATCCAGACCCCTCTGCCCTCTGAAGCCGTCTAACCCGTCCTGGAGTCCTGCTTCTGGTTGGAGATCCCGTCACATGGATGCCCGTGTGGTCTGCCTGGATGCGCTTGGTGGCTGGGGATGGTTTCCATGAAGACTGTCCTATCATCGATTGATGCTCTGGGGACCTGTGACTTCAGTTGTTCGATAACTCAGGACTGGAATCTCCTACAGTCTACCTGAGCCTCCAGGAACAAACTGGACTCCTTTTAATTTTAATTTTAACACATCTCCTGCTACACTGAACTTCCAGTACACATTATTATGCTGATCATTCTCTGCTATCCGTTATCACCCAGATGAGGATGGGTTCCCTGTTGAGTCTGGTTCCTCTTAAGGTTTCTTCCTATTACCATCTCAGGGAGTTTTTCCTTGCCACCGTCGCCCTCGGCTTGCTCATCAGGGACAATCTTATCATTTTGATTCATACACATTGCATAAAAACTTACTTCTTTTTATTGTGTAAAGCTGCTTTGCGACAATGTCAATTGTTAAAAGCGCTATATAAATAAAATTGAATTGAATTGAATTGAATCCATTCTGGTATTTTAAGATTAAGATTAAAGTATTTGTCATATGTACCTTACAGCACACTCACTCAATCTCACTCACTCATTTATACCGCTTAATCCTGTATTCAGGGTCAGCGGGGGCCTGGAGCCTATCCCAGGAGATTTAGGGCACAAGGCAGGGTACACCCTGGACAGAATGCCAATCCATCAGGGAATGGCAATTAACCTGCATGTCTTTGGACTATGAGAGGACCGGAGTAGCTGGAGGAAACCCACCAAGCATAGGGAGAACATGCTAACTCCATGGACAGAGTACAGAGTACAGTGCACAGAGATGGGAATCGAACCCGGTCCCTGGAGGTGCAAGGTGACAGTGCTAACCACTACACCACCGTGCTGCCCCTTACAGCAGAATGAAATTATTTTTTCACATATGCCAGTTAGGAAGCAAGCATCAGAGCACAGGGTCAGCCAAGATACAGCACCCTCTGGAGCAGATGGAGTTCAAGGCCTCAACAGTGGCAGCTTAGCAGTTGTGGGGCTCGAACCCCTGCCATCCGATCAGTAATGGTTTTAATAGCCAACTCCCGCTGACTTAATTTGTTTCTGAAATCCCCATTAAATAAGGTCTGGTTTAATAAGGTTCCCTTTCAAAAGCTACACTCGATGCTGCGTGAAAACGCCATGGGAACATCTTTGTTCTCCGGTTGTGAAGCCTGTGTGTATCAAAACGCTGAATACTTCGGCTTATAACCTCAGTCAGGTGACGTCACCCGAAAAGGTGCACCTGCAGGTTATAAATAGGAGTGAACCAAAAACATCCTCAGATATTTTTGTCTTCAGGAACATTTTGTGTTTGCGTGTGTGCGTGTGTGTGTGTGTGTGTGTGTGTGTGTGCAACAGACTCATGGTAGGAAAGAAAAACTTTACTTACCAATAAAGGCAGAGTTGGTTGAGAGATGCGTGCCTCCGTGTGATAGATTTCTTTCGGAGGGCGATCTCCACGACTTTTCTTTAAGTGCTTGGGTTTCGAGGAGAGTGCGAGCATTGTGATCTCCTCCCTATTAAGGCGCTTCATGCGCACCTCGCTTTCTTTAAAGAGAAACCGCGAGTCGTGGCGCATTCCTGGGGCTCGCGTGCATATGAGATGGTTCCCCTCTCTCTCGTGCTCTCCCCAGATCAGGAGGTTTTTAGCGTCCGCTTCTTAAGCATGCTCTGGCGTTTCTTGTGAGCGGACGGAAGAGATTTCCTATCTCGCCGCAAAAAAATTAATTATTGAATAAATAAAAGAATTTTAAAAATAATAATAATAATAATAATAATAAATAATAATAGTAAAATAAATTTAAATTCCCCAAGCGCTCAAAGTTAGACAACAGGTTTCTGTCGGGTGGCCAGGGGAGGGGCCTCAACGAGGGTTCCTCCCCTTTTTTGGCGACCTCCATGATGAGTTCTCTTTCATGGAAGCTTTATTCATCCCCTGTTTTATGATGATACCCCAGATTGAAGAGACGCTTGCGAGCTATCTCTCTCTTGGGAGCTCATCCTCCCTGAAAAAGCCCACACTGCCAACCAAGCCGTGTAGACTAACATCTTCGTTGGTTAGGAAAGCTTTTCAAGCAGCGGGTCAGGCTGGTGCTGCTCTGCGCACCATGGTGGTTTTGCAGGCATAACAGGCTCACCTGCTGAGAGTTCAACGACGCCGAGCCACAGATTTATTTCTTCATGCCACCAAGCAGACAGCCCGTGCTATCAGCTGTTCTATGGCTGCCACGGTCGCCACAGAGAGACATCTGTGATTTAACCTCACGGACATCGAGGTCAGGGATCACGTTTTCCTCTTTGATTCCCCAACTCTCGCCTTCAATCCTGAGGTTGACGTGCCAAGAACCACAATGGTGTCTCCGCCCGGGGAGGGACGCATAAAAACTCCAATAAGAGATAAAGACTCCTCCCTGGCACCCTGAGACCGGGAAGCAGCGGTCTCCAATGAAATGTTAGGTGCTCGGTTCCTTCCTGCCTTGTTTCAGGATGCCGGACACCTAACACCTCCCTCCATTGCATATCGTACTCTGCATTTTCAATGGCATGGTCTCCACTTCCATGAAACTGGAACGAGCGCATCTGCTGACTTGGCAATTACAGACTTTGCTGTGAAAACGGGCCATAGATCAGACAAGAGAGATGAGGGGTTGCATCCAATTTTACATCTTCTTGGACTGAACATCAAAATGTTGACAGGCAAAATGATTGTTTCTCAAATTCAGTTTGAGACGGTCAACCTGAATGATGCATGTTTTCATATAGAAATATTGGTATGCTGAGGTTTCTGAGGTTTGCTTTCGGGGTCGAAGCTTACCAGTATCCGGTCCTTCCATCTGGACTAGCCCTGTCACCCCGCACATATAAAATGCATGGATGCAGCTATGGCTCTATGATTCCAGGGCATCCGTATTCTGAATTGTATAGACAACTGGCTGATCCTGGCTAGCGCTTCAACATCAGGATGTCATCCTAGCTCATCTCCATTCTTTAGGATTGAGACTCAATGCCACGTAAGGCATTCTCTTTCCTGTTCAGAGGACAACATATTTGGGTGTCACATGGGATTCGATCACAAGGCGGGCACAGCTGTTTCCCGCTCATGTCGAACCCATCCTCCAACAACCTGAAGTAAATCATACCCATACTTCATACCTTCACACTCTTTCTATGTGGTTCAGACCCCAGTTTCTAACTTTGGGTCCCATCGCAAGATGCTAACGACAGCTGCTTCTTTCACGGGCTGGGGTGCGGTCTTGGATGGCCGTCCAGCACAAGGGAGCTGGAGAGGGCATCTTCTCGCATGGCACACCAATTGCCTCAAAATGATGGCTCTGAAAATTTAAAATTGGTGCATGGCAAGACACATAGACCCAGTTCACTGCCAGATTGTTTCAATGCTGGAGTTTCTGCAAGAAAATTTGTCCTCTGGCTTATGCCCTAGTACGCTCAGAACGTACGTAGCCGCTATTTCGGCTTGTCACGCTCTGAATGACGGGGTTTCTGTGGGCAAGCACCATTTAGTTGCCCGTTTTATTCGTGGAGCTAAACGGTTGAGACTGCCCACTAGAGTGACATTCCCTTCATGGAACTTAACTATCGTACTCGAAGGCCTGGCCGACACCCCTTTCAAACCACTAGAGTCAGCGCCTGTCAGGCTTCTGTCTCTTAAGATGGTTTGTGTTATGGCTATTACTTCTTTGAAGAGGATTGGGGATCTGCAGGCTCTGTCAGTCTCCCCATCCTGCCTAGACTTTGCCCCTGGGCTAGTCAAAGCTATCCTGCATCCTCACCCGAATTATCTTCCCAAGGTTCCATTCTCGACCATGCACCCAGTTGATCTCGAAGCCTTCTGTCCTCTGCCTTTCACAGCTCCGGAGCAGGAAAGACTTCACTTACTGTGTCCAGTACGTGCTCTTAGGATCTACATCCACCGCACTAGCCAGTGGCGTAAGTCAGAGCATCTCTTTTTTTGCCATGGGGGTCGCAACCGGGGGGCGGCTGTCACTAGACAGACTCTGTCACACTGGGTGAGAGATGCCATTGCCCTAGCCTATGAGGCGCATGGTCACATTTCGCCTCTGGGAATTAGGGCTCACTCAACCAGGGGGATTGCCTCATCGATTGCCTTGGCAAGAGGCGTGCCCTTCCGCAGCAGGTGTGTGATGCGGCGGGCTGGTCCTCTCCACACACGTTTGTTAGATTTTATAGTCTGGATGTCAATGCTACTCCGGGTTCGCGGATCCTTAAGGCAGCATCCCAGAGCTAGGTCTGAGACCTCCTTGGCTTGTGCGCACACGCTACACAACCTCGGTGCAGCGGCATTGGTATTCTCGTTCCCATAGCGTTTTCATGCAGCATCGAGTGTAGCTTTTGAAAGGGAGCGTCTCGGGTTACTTGACTGTAACCCTGTTCCCTGATAAAGCGGGAACGAGATGCTGCGTTCCGATGCCGCACTGCTGGCGTGCCTGGACGTCCTTCAGACAAAATTGACCTGAGGATGTTTCCGGTTCACTCCTATTTATAACCTGCAGGTGCACCTTATTCGGTGACGTCATGCCTGGCACAGGTTATAAGCCGAAGGTATTCGGCGGGTTTGACATGCACAGGCTTCACAACCGGGCAACAAAGAGATGTTCCCATAGCGTTTTCACGCAGCATCTCGTTCCCGCTTTATCAGGGAACAGGGTTACAGTCAAGTAACCCAGACGATATGAAGAAATTATGCGAGTGTAGTTCAGGTCAATTGTTGATGTTGTAGTTTGGATAAACTGAGGGTTTTGTTGGTTAAAACTTGAGGGAAAATTTTCACTCTGACTGTTAAAGAAACTGTCTGATTTCAGGCTCAGGAAAGTTCTGCAAAACAAAAGATGGAA
Source organism: Clarias magur (assembly GCA_013621035.1). Lineage (NCBI taxonomy): Eukaryota > Metazoa > Chordata > Actinopteri > Siluriformes > Clariidae > Clarias > Clarias magur. The sequence continues at coordinate 130,148 of QNUK01000758.1, read as the reverse complement.
AATTAAACCTTAAAATACTGTAACTATGAGCATTATTGAAGCCAGTACTGAATTTCCAAATACTGCTCATGTTTAATTATGAACAATAGACCTATTATTTATATGTACGGATAATATAATGGTATTTATATTAAAGAAAATGTTTTAATTTCATTCATGTGTAAATGTGTCTTAAGAGTCCAAACCCATTCTGTGTTGTCTGTAGATGAAATGTGTGAGTCAGTATTTCGTCCTGATCCCAGCACTGAGACAGCTCTGTTCTAGTCCCAGTGCTTTTTCCCTCTACATGCTTCCTCTGGGTCAAATGATTCATTAACAGGCTGTTAGCTTCCACTGCTAGGCTAATGACACACAGCTGCGTTAGGTCCCAACTGCATCAGTCACACTCACATAGGTTTTTGTAAGACGCTCTAACACTGTGTGAACACCAAGCTACTACTGATATAATGAGCACTCTGACAGTAATAATCTCCTGCATCTTCAGTCTGGACTTCAGAAATTTTTAGATTAAATTGTGTTCCAGATCCACTGACACTGACACGACCTGGAATCTCAGACTGAAGAGTAGAAGTATGATAGATCAGGAATTTTGGAGCTTCTCCAGGTTTCTGCAGGTACCAGGTGATGTAACCACTAACTCTCTGACTGGCTGTACAGATGAGAGTAACAGATTGTCCTGGAGAAACAGACTGAGCTCCTGGAGACTGAGTCAGGACGATTTCCCCAAAGGACTCTAAAGAAAAGGATGCAGAGTTAAAATAATGGAAACACATGTAGTAGTGAGTGTGAGAGTGATGTGCTGATGTGTATGAAGAATAAAAGTAAAGAGAGTGTCTCACGGTGAGCGAGGAGTCCCAGTGTCCCCAGCAGTAGAATCAGTACCATCATCATTGTGCTGCGTGTCAGTGGCTCTGAAAGGACTGAACACACTCTGATCAGCACTACAGCTCTTAAAGTGTGTGCAGCACTGACACAGCACACATATGCAAACACCACAACTGTGTGTCTCTGTGTGTGTGTGTGTGTGTGTGTGTGTGTGTGTGTGTGTGTGTGTGTGTGTGTGTGTGTGTGTGTGTGTGTGTGTGTGTGTGTGTGTGTGTGTGTGTGTGTGTGTGTGTGTGTGTGTGTGTGTGTGTGTGTGTGGTCACTGTAGTGTAACAGAGGTTTTTGTACGACGGCTTCATTAGAATGTATCACTGTGGCTCACTTTCGGTGGAGGAACCAAACTCATCATCTGTAAGTCACTGTTTTTATTTAAAATTTTACATTTTTCTTTTCATTAGATTATTTAATTGAGCTTATACATTTTACATAGAAATCTGATAAGTCAAAATTTAAACATGATACTATTGAGTATCACTATTTGAGTGTTTTTATGGATTTATATTTTAGAAATAAAGAGTGTAAGGTATTTTCTGATAATGAGACAGAGATACAGGAAAATTAAAACGGCACAAAATAACTGTAACAAAGATACAGACATCAGGAGTGATCAGTTATCTGCCTCAGTGTGCAGTGTGTTGGTCAGTAAACAGAGCACTTTTACATTCACAGCTTCTTCAGTTGATATTGTGTGCTGTGAAGGACATGGTATAAAACTTAATCCTGTGCCTGTTAGCCTTCTATAATTGTACTGATGTACTGATGTTGAATCTCCAAACAAAGATAAACAGTGTGTAGAAAGGTGGATGTGGTGTGATGGGGTTATTTCCATCACTCAACTCATTTCTCAGGCTTTTTGCCAGACATGTGATTTGTAATCGAGTAAATCTTGTTATCAGAAACTCAAAGGGAAGGTGTGATGTTGCATTTTCCAGCCCTGATTCTGTGGAATATCAGCGTATTTACATCAGCAGTGGATTTATTGTTCTGTAGGACTACATGTAAAAGTAACAGAACAACTTAGGAGGACTGGAAAACACAGAATAAAGCTGATCAAAGTCCCAGTGGCTCCACAATAGAAGCATTAACTAGTAAATGTTCTCCTGCTGAGTAGTTCTACTGAACTGCAGTCATGTGAATAAGCAGTAATGAGGAAATGTTGTGTAAGTGTGTGTAAATGTGTGTTTATTGTGTGTTTGTGGTCTCCAGCCGGTCCCACGGTGAAGCCCTCCGTGTCTCTGCTCCCTCCCTCCTCTCTGCAGCTGTCTGAGGGATCGGCCTCGCTGCTCTGCCTGCTGTCTGCCTACTCTCCACAGGGGCGCTGGTGAGCTGGACGGTGGACGGCTCAGAGGTGAAGGACGGGGTTCTGACCAGCGCAGAAGAACAGAAGAAGGACGGTTACACACGCAGCAGCACCCTGACCCTCAGCAAAGCACTCTGGGAAAAGGGGGAGGAGTTTGTCTGTAAGGTCTCCCATGACGGCGTCAATCATCCGGTCACGTTCAGAAAGAGCCAGTGTGAAGGCTAACAGCTCCAAGATAGAATTGAACACTGAGCTGCTTACACATCCATCTACAATAGAGTTTCAATTCTACACAATGCTGACATTTCTGTCTTTACTCTCTTCACTGTCCTGTTGCTCTTCCTGTAGTTTTGCTCTGCTGAAATAAAGCTTCATTTTGGACATTGTGTCTTCTTTTATTCCAGTTAATAGTCATTCTCAGTGTGATGAGAGAGTGTGTTTAGCTGTAGATTCAGTGCTGTGTGTTGTGCTTCAGTGAGTTTGGCTGAAGAAAGTTGAACATCTGGTGAAAGTGCTGCTCTATTCTGGGAGAAAGAGGATCACTCAGCCGTCTTCATCTCAATCTCACTTCCTCTACACTCACCTTTCAGTTTTACAGCTTTAAACTCTGTGTGTGTGTGTGTGTGTGTGTGTGTGTGTTTAGATGGGTGTGGAGCAGGAAGCTGATTTCATGTCTTTCTTCAGGATTTATGCTTGAGTGAAGCGACAGGTGCAGACTGTCTCTATTAATAGTGTGGAACTGATCAAACAGCAAACAAGCTTTTGACTTCTGTCATCACAAAATAATTTTTCATTGCGTCCTCTAGAAGGGCAACAACATGTGCCAACAGCATAGAGCAGATAAAACAAGTTACACATAGTATATTCACACACAGGTGCATCTCAATGAATTAGAACATCATCAGAAAAGTTGATTTATTGCAGTAATTCAATTCAAAAGGTTAAACTCATATATCATATAAATTAAATGTTTCTTTATTTTAATTTTGATGATTATGACTTGCAGCAAATGAAAACCAAAAATTCAGTATCTCAGAAAATATAGAATATTAGAATATTAAGGCCAATTAAAAAAATATATGTAATAAATAAACATTGGAGTACTGAAATGTATGAAAAAACATTATTTTTTGTAATTTTTACTTTAATTTGAAAATAGTGCTTTGTCCTACTGAGCAACAGTTCAGTCCTTTTTGTCCTTGGCCCAGTTGAGACGTCCTGACATTGTCTCTGGCCGCTGCCACCGTTTACCAGTCTGTGCTTGCAATCCAGTTTGACACTGTCCACAGACCTTCACGTGCATCTTCCCTTCCCTTCTCTTCCTCCCTCCTTTTTTTCCTTCCCCATTATTCTGTGGGCTGTTAATCAGTGGGCTGATTAGATGCATTCGAATGTGCTTAAATGGAACGCTAATTATGGACAGCTGGATAAAAGGGGTGTGGCCAGCTTCCTGGACGCTGTCTTCTGACGTTCGAGAGAGAGCTGGCAGAAGCTTTTCACTTTGGGCTCCAGACGAGGCTTATGCAGGTCTCTCATCTTCTCTATGCTGTTTCGCAGTCCAAGGTGACTGGCTAGTGGGTCAAGTCAAGTCAAGTCAAGTCAAGTCAAGTAGGCTTTTATTGTCATTCCAACCATATACAGTTAGTACACAGTGAAACGAAACAACGTTCCCCCAGGACCAGGGTGCTACATACATGTAACAACATAAATGTACAACATAAATTTTACATTTTTAAGTTACTCTAAAACAAGAACTATCAATATCTATACAAAAATACAAAAATAGACAAAAGTGCACGTGCAAATGTGCAAACAAAGTGGTACATGACAGACACAATGTAAGACATAACAGTACTTTTTGATGAAGGATGAATTGAGGTAGTGGGAAGAGCAGCAGTAAACAGTTTACAATTTTGACAGAAGTATTTTGTGCAAATAGCAATAAATAGCAATTTAAATATTGTGCAAAAAATTGCAAGGAGCAGCACAGGTATGTAGGTATGAGCAGATTGGGATGGGTGTGCATCAGTGTGATTGTGCATGTGTGTTTATCAGTTCAGTCCAGATGTTCCAGATTTAGTTCGTCTGAGTGATTTGTGTGTGTGTATGTGTGTGTGTGTGTATGTGTGTGTGTGTGTGTGTCAGGTATCAGTCCAGTCCTTTTGTGTTTAGGAGACGGATGGCTTGCGGATAAAAACTGTTTCTCAGTCTGGATGTGAGTGCCCGAATGCTTCGGTACCTTTTTCCAGATGGCAGGAGGGTGAAGAGTGTGTGTGAGGGGTGTGTCCGGTCAGCCACAATGCTGGTGGCTTTGCGGATGCAGCGTGTGGTGTAATGATGATATAGCGTGGATGATATAGTCAGTGCAGTCTGGTTAGAGGGAGAGTTTGGCTCACCTTCAGCCTCAGTGTCTGTGCTGTCCTCCTGGACTAAGCAGGCTGCGGGGTGTGTTATGGCTTTCTCCAGTGACGGTAGGAGGGGTGGGCCTTTCATCTCCCCTCGTCTCCCAGCAGCCCAGACCAGTCACATGTAAGAGGAGAGGGACAGGTAAGATTGTGACACCAGAACGGACCTCACAGCTGCCCTCTTCTGTTACTGTGGTATATAACATGCAATAAATCCAAGAATGATGCTGCAGCTCCCCTGGGCCCATGACCAGGAAACCATTTCGCTGTCTCTGGTTCAGTGAGCACGGGCTCATCCCGTGGGGCCTCGCTGTTGTCAGGGAAGTGTGTTGATCCTGTGGAGGAATGTAGCACAGAGGGCTTCAGCCTTAAACATCTTAAAAGGTAGCATCAGAATGGAGAGAGCGCATTCTCCACTCAGTCACGTCTAAACCAACCAGGCAAATAGTTCATTTAAATTTATAACTACTGTATATACCATTACTATAATTAATTTATATATATATATATATATATATATATATATATATATATATATATATATATATATATATATAATTAACTTTTGTTTGTTTGTTATTTTATAGTAATTTATACTTTTATTCAGGTTTTTAAAAAGTAACATTTTACATTGCTACAAAAAACATTCCCACAAGATTGTCTTATACACAAGACAACAGCATCCTTTCAAGAGTCCAGAAGTGAAACCTGGAGGTGTGTGAGGAACTGAGAGGACCAGTCAGGAATGTAGGCGTTATAGACTTTCAACACTAGATGGAGACATTCTGTGTTTTTTCTTTCATGGTTGTGAACTTTTTGCTGTCATATTTTAACTGTTATTTTTCCCTCTTTTAAGCTTTTGTTTATTTTTTGTCTTCTTACTTACCTTTTGGAGGTTTTATCTGTTATACATTTGGGTTGATTGCTATTTTTTTTATTAAAAAAAGTTGTTTTTTTTTTTTTTTAAGGTAAAAAACTGGGCCACTCAGAGGTGAGACAATACAGTATGTGCACGGCATGAAGAAAAACAGATAGGGACTATAAGACAGGTCGTAAAACATAACCAGTGACCAGTGTACAGTGTGATGCTACATGCAACATGGGAAAATCGTTATGTACCCAAAGTACATGGGGAAAACCCTCGCGTGACCCAGTACGATGACGCACGAACTGTACCTGTTTTATAAATAGCTGTCATAATGTACAATAAGCAGACACGAGGTACAGCGCCAAGTGCAGGACCCGAACATATATCAGAGACACGCGCATCCATGATGAAAGATTGAAACATGAAGACAAACAAAGAGATACATTAAAATTCTATCTAAAAATACAGATAGAAGGCCTGTTCATAAGCACCAAATGCAAAACCGACCTTCTCTGAGCCAGAACAACAACCACAGGTATATGCCTCCCCCCCCTCAAACACAACCCCCCCCCCCTGCCTCATATTCCTGCTGTTATACCCCTATCTCACCTATACGATTAGCCGCCGCATGTGACCCCTAATGTTCCGTGAAGTTCTGCAAGGTTCGCAGAATGATGGAAACCTAATCACAGCGAGGTTCAAGCGGCCAAACTGGTGGTGAATTCTGATGAACCGCACTTACGGCCACCGCGTGAAACCGCGTAGGTGAGATCGGGGTATTGGTAGTAAACAGATTACAGGCCAAACTTCACTGAGTGATGACAGTAGAATAATTATAAAGGTCTCGACTAAAACAACATGCACGAAGAAGCACAATGGAGTTTTAATTTTCTGCACTAGAAAAGTACTCGAACTAGTAACTTTATCAGAAAGTACCGCGGTTTTCTGATAACCGTAATCCGTTTTCTGTAACGGATTACTTTTTAAAGACAGTCATTTTGTAATGTAATTAGGTACTTTCATTAGTTATCCAGCACTGCTCTTGAGAACTGTAGAATAAACCAGGAGAACCAGGAATGTATAGTAAAAATGTTTATTTTTATTTTTATAAATAACACAAAATAAATGTAAAGATCAGAAAAAATAATTATAACGGGAAAAAATATAGTCATGTAGTACAGATGATGTTGGGAGTCAGATGATGAGGAATATGATGTAAAATAACTTCTTAGGAAAAAATAACATAATGGAAGAATTTCCTGGAAAAAATTAGTCTATAATGTGTTAAAATGTGGTGAGGAATGAAAAAAAGAAAAACTGAGGGAGGGGATAGGGGATTTATTTTTTATTTTTAAAATAAATGTTAACTTGATAAACGAGTGAGGGCTTGACAAACGAGTAGTATGCATGCGCTTTGTCTGCCGAGCGTCACATGATCACAACTGAGCCAATCCTTCTCTCTCGTGCACTGTGGGATTATGGGTCTCACATGCTCAGTCTCAGTGCGCGTGCGTCACACCTGCTGTTTATTATAACACTCCCTGGCTATGTGATTTTTTTTGTGTGTGTGGTGTTTGTTGTTCTTCTTCTGCTTGATGTTTACCGGCAGTTGGCCTCCATTATGTATGTCCTCTTTTTTTCCAGTCCTGTCACCCTAAAGAAACCTTCCTTGTCCTCTATCTCCATTCTCAACAATATGTTCCACTGTGTATTCAACCTTTTTCTAATCCCCTCATCATCTCTTCTCTTTCCTGTATTAGTACCGTTCATGTTTATAGTCTCTTTCCCATGACACAGCTCACGCAGGACACTTGGCTGTTTCCCTGTAATATGGCGAGTGATGTTTACTCTGACCTTCTGTTTGTGTCCTGCTGATTATCACTTGTTCGCTCTGGTTTGTTCCCTCACTCCTCACCAAGTCTACTCTGTTTTGGATTGATTACAGATTTCTCCCTTTAACTGATTTCATTTGATTTGAATACTTTATTTTGAACATTAGACAATAAAACAAACTAAAAATAAAATAAACAAGCAAAGTCGATATGTTTGAAAGAAAACACCCGCGTTGTCCCGCTGCTGCTGATGCTTTCAGCTTTACTGTGCTCTGATCTTCCCCTCAGACTTTTAATTTGATCATTTAATCTTCACTTTCATCACCTCTCCTTTATCTTAATCCACATCAATGCGATCATTTTAGCTGCTTAGTCTTTTCATTGTACACATGACACAGAATCACTACAAATTAGGGTTTTTTGGGGGTTTGTTCTGATACCATTTTTTATTAAATGAAAAAAAAAAATACAATTACAATATGAAAAGTATGAAAGTACAAAATTCAGATATAAACGACTGAATTATACAAACAACGATCCACAGTTATACAACATAAGGAAACTTAACAAAAAATATAAATAAATAATAACAATAGACGGATTAACCCAAGTAATAAACAACTAAAAAAAAAGCGGGGTCACGGTGTTCCACAGACTTAATCAGAAAGTCGAGACAATAGTAAAGATTTATTACTTTCTTTTAGGTTTAAAGAGTGAATAAGTTGTACTGTTTTGTACTGTGTGATCCGCCATGACACTGTGAGTCAGCTGACCGCCGTCACGTGACCGCGATCACGTGACCGCGCTGCGCCTCCATAGCTCGCGCTCCACTTCCGGGTTTTTTGCTTCCAGCAGCAGCATGTCGGCGTTTAAAGCTGTTTATCTCGTTTATTCCGCTTCATTGTTTACAGCCTGGAGTGTGAATGGCTTCATGGGCAACAGTGACACTTTCACACGGAAGGTAAAGTGATTTACACGTCATTATCTGTGTGACAGTAAACCTGTTTAAAGCTCCAGCGTGTTGTTTTTCTTGTATTTCTGTACCTTGAACTCTCTCTTCATGTTTATCTGGTTTAGTTTCCCTTCCCAGTTTTAATTCGTATTTACTCTGAGATCAGGACACCACAGGATGGACTGGGACTTCACTTGTGGGGGGACTTCTGATTTTATTGCCTTATCTATTCATTTATCTATTTTGTTTTGCACCACAACAGCTTTAAATCTAAACATTTAGTGACATCTGGCCTGATATTCTCATTTTAAACTTCAAACAATGATGTTCATTTGATGTATTATGGATGCGAAAGCTTTGCATTCTAAGTGTAATAAAATATGGCATTCTATTAAGATAAAAAATAAATGTTTTTAAATGTGTTTAATGCTTTTATAGAGATTAATAAAATTATATTAAATGGATAATATTATATTTAAAAAAAACAATTTTAATATATATTTATAAAATGATCTAAAAAATAATTTATTTGGATGAGATCACAGCTGAACCCACTAGATGGCGCCAAAACCAAACCAGTGGAATGAATTCCAACCCAATTATAAATTCTCTCTCAAGTTTCAGTTGTGATATTTCTCTTTGCCAGAGACACATCCCTTTATCACTTCCTCTCTCCACTTCCCCTCGCTGACCAGACACTGTGGTTTAGTGTGGGACAGATGTGGAGAGGATCTTCTTCTCACTTAACTGTTAGGCGACAGAGTTTGTGTCTATCTGGTCATGTGACCTTTCAGGTTAAAAACACCCGGACTCAGGCAGTAGGATATATGATATGATGGTTCAGTGACCTTTGACACACGTCGTTTTGGGCAAAAATGATCTAAAGGTCTAGCATGTGCTTTAGTGGCGCTGAATTTAAACCCAAACGATCACATGGCGGTGCATCAGCATGTGAATGTAATCCGGAGGCGAGTTCTTTCATAGTTCAAATAATGTAGATGCAGATAATCCGTTCGAGCCCAAAAACATTACCATTGTCCATCATTATAATCATATTTTTAAACACCAAACTGAACGCGGCTCCGTTTTCTTCTTGCTGCCGTGCAAAACTGTGTGAGGCGGCGCGTTCGTACACCGAGGTACCGCTGTGTGAGTTTGTTTAATTTGTTTAATGCTTTGTTTTAATGTTTTTTTTTTTATGTGACTTTTTAATTATATTTGTGTCATCTGATTGTGCTAATGTTGTGAAGAAAATACAAAGTGCATTAGAATACATATTTTATTAGTGTTAATTTCAGTGTTATTTTGCAGGTTATAATCACACCACGTCCTCTGTCCCTGTACAGGTGTCTTTACACATGAACCCCGGGTTAACCCCGCCCTTGGTGCCGAGCCCCGGAGTCTCGATACTCCACGCGCGGGCCGTCGGCCGCGACGACACGCTGCACTTCCTGTTCTGCAGCGGTGAAGCTCCGGCCCTGCTGCTGGTCCACACACAGTCCAACGAGTCAGTAGTGACAGTCAACTGGCCCGTGTTCCTCAGCCGGAACCCCGCCGGCAGCGTGACCGTTAAACCGGAGGGCAGCGTGCGGTACCGAAGCGCGCTCGTCTTAACACGCGTGAGTCTCATCGTCCTCCTGAGAACGCCTTTACTCTAACGGCAAATCAGCACCGCAACACTCTGAGTTCTACACATCAATCAAACACTCACAGCACGGCTCTAGAGCGAACACCTAGAACTGTTCTAGGGAAGGAAAAGTTCTGGAACGTTAAACCCAGTAGATGTCTTTATCATCAGTTATCTTGTTTTGTTGTTTCATTTATCTTTGAAGGATCTTTGACCAGAAAGGCACCTCTATGAATAAAATGACTTTATTATTATTATTATTATTATTAGAGGTTCTAGAGCATTGAAACCAGTAGATGTTCTAGATTGTTGAAGGCAAAATAAATTCTAGAGGTTAGAAACCAAATGAGGTACTACAGCATTAAAGCCAGGAAAATTAAAGGCAACAGACGTTCTAGAGCAGGTCAAGTCGACTTTTATTGTCATTTCCACTATATACAGTTCAGTACACAGTGACACGAAACAACGTTTGTCCAGGACCAAAGGTGACCATGCAAGATACATGCTGCGACATAAATTAACAACAAAACATAAATTAACAATGCAAAATCTTAAATTTTTAAGTTAACCTAAAACTATCCATTTCTATACAAAAAGAGACGACAATAGACGACAAAGTACGCGTGCAAAGAATCTCTTGCCAAACCATTAAAATTAGGAAAGGCTGTAGATTAAAGGCTTTAAACCCATTAGCGTTCTAGAAGATTAGAAACCAAAAGAGATTTTGGAGCATTAAACCCAAAAGATGATCTATAAGATTAAAACCAGTTGACCAGTTCTAGAGCCTTAGAGGTTCCAGGACATTAAAGTCAGAGCATTACAACTCTGAGGGTTCTAGAACAATATAATCATGACATGCTCTAGAACAGCGTTTCCCCCAAAGGTACTGCTCATGGACAATGAGATACTCTTCACAATAAATAAGTAAATAAATAAACGAATGAAAAAAAAACAATACAAGGATGTAAATGATGATCAAATCCAGGTGAAAAGTTACAGAGAAAACCCTGTAAATAATAATCAGTAATAAAACACAGACGTGGAAGATAACGTCTCACACGGACCAGAGCTGTGACTAAAAGTGTGTGACCGGTGAGTGTACCAGAACCTTAGAGTAAAACACCCGGGGAACCCTGAGCAGGAGGTGTGTGAGGATTTACACCTGAGAGCTCAGAGTGTCACACACACGTTCACCCAATAAACCTTTTACTCTGTATGATTGTCTTCTCTTTTCTCACTCAACCACGTGTGTGTGTGTGTGTGTGTGTGTGTGTGTGTGTGTGTGTGTGTGTGTGTGTGTGTCAGTTATGGGAGTACGACGAGCTGAACAGCACGGGGCAGAGCGCGTTGTCTCCGTATGAGCTCCGTGACTTTGACTGGGACGACGTGAACCAGACGGTGGACTACACACACCACACCGCACAGCTCTGTGGGAGACACCACAACTTCAGCAACAACGCCTCCCTGTGTCTGCAGGTGTGAACACACACACACACACACACACACATACACACACATACACACACGCCGTGAAGATGTAGATTTAATAATATCTAACGATACTCCGTCTCAGTTTTCAGCGTTCGAGTCTTCGGGCCGAGAGGAGGCGTGGCCTAGTCTCCTCCATCACGCCAACTCCTCCCAGCTGCGTGTCCTCCTGCGAGGCATGACGCCGCAAACCAACCGCTCACATTTCGCCCTGGAGCTCCAGACGGTGAGCGAGGCGTCGCTTCAGACCCGAGTCGACGTCCACCGGTCCATCGATGACGAATACACGCCCTCCATCTTCCAGGTGAGCGCGAGAGCGTGTGCGCGTGTTTAATTAGATTATTATTACATCGTGTCTAAACAATCGTGTCGCACCTCTCGGTCTCAGGTGTCGGAGTGGGTGTGGTCTCATGATAACCACTCCTCTGTGGTGGGATTCTCTCAGTGGAAGCCCGTCGTGTATCAGCGCGATCATCCGGCCATCGAGGACGCGGCGCCGTGCAGCCACTCGGAACCCGTGGACGTGACCCAGGCTCCGCCCTCTCTCATCATCGCGGCCTATTTCACCCAGAGCCTCGTCACGCACGGGCTCAACGTCACCTACAGTGTCACCCTCTCTGACCCCGCCCCGAACTCCACCCAGTACCTCAGCTGGTGAGTCAGAGCGCACTAAAGACGTAACCATAGCAACCGTGAGATAAATGGACATCAGGTTTGTTTATTTATTTATTTGTTTGTTTGTTTGTTGTTTCGTCCCCTTCAGGACCGTGTTGGTGGGCATCGGGACTCCTCCATCAGATTTTTTCTCTCTGCTGGTGATCTGCATCATGGCCATAAGTCTCGGCGCCCCCCTTCTCTTCCTCCTGGTGGGCGGAGTTTGCGTGTGTATACGGAGGAAGCGGGATCGCGTCGGCCAATACGAGGTGCTGAACCAAAGATACGAGTGAACCTGACCCGCAGGACGACGTTTCACCTGACCACCTGACTCGGCTTACCACAAGCCCCGCCCACATGTCTAAGCGGATGACTGAGTTACAGTATAGCGTTTGTTTGATTGATGCTCTTAGGATTGATAATTTCTCAGGATTTTAAACAATAAGATTGGAAAGATAATGCAAGGATTAGGCCCCGCCCACCTGTTCAAACTGACAGCGAAGAGCAATCCGTCATTTTCTGTGTACAACGCGATGACGAATCATGTCGTAATTTTAAGCCACGCCCACGTTGATACTGACCAATGAGACAAAGAGCCAATCACAGTTCCAAAGCTCTGCTACAAAATGTGATTTATTAATTAAATGCCCCGCCCACCTGTGCAGGGTAGCCTTCACTTTATTATCTAAACTGACCAATGAGAATAATAATAATGATAATAATATAGTTTTGTTGAGTATATTATGTAGCCCCGCCCACCCGCACCATCCTATCTGAACAATGACTTGGTGTGGGCGGGGCTTAATAAATTACAGTACCTGCTGACTGCTTTTCCACCACTGGTGTTGGTTCAGGGATTAAAAGTGCAATGTAAGAGTCAGATTGTCATGGTGCTGGATGTGGGCGTGTCCTAAAGGCGTTAAGAAAGTTAGCTTTAGTAACGTAGCTCGCCTTTGATTGATTAATGGTTAACTGGTAATTAATTGATTGATGTTTGCTTTTAAACTTTTAATCCTCAGGTGTTCTGTAGTTGCTCAGGTTAGCGCCATGTTGTTGAAATGACATGGCCCCGCCCCTAGCCTCCTCCCAGCATCAGCAGTCTTCTGGTCCTGAGGACTCGTACCCTGATGATGAACAGTGTGGATCGTTTCACAATTAGACACAGGAACACTTTAGTGTGTGTGTGTGTGTTCATTCTGTTTCTCTCCCTGATGTTCACGTTCTCACACTGGGATTCAGTTCTGTTTTTTTTTGTTTTGTTCTTAAGGATCACACACTGTGCTGCTGAGTTCTGCGCTCTGATTGGTCAGGTGTTGATTAATTCTCTCTGACAGTCGTATGTTAGGTTTTTATTAATACGTGACTGTTGCTATAGTAACAGCTGATGCTCCACGTCCTCATGGAAGTGAAAGCGAGAGTGTGAGGGAGTTTCACATCCTCGTCCAGGAGTGTGAGAGACGACACCGCATGAGACTGAAGAGAAACGGCAGAGGTTTTGGAAATAAAGAGATGTTTGGCTAAGAAGAAGAAGAATTTCCCCATGAACGTTTAATGGTTCCTACAGAAGAACCCCAGACGAAACCGAGGCTCAGTGTCCTCAACCTCGACGTCTGGCTTCTCCATCACATGGTTTTATAGTAATATGACATTTCTATTGTGTATTGTTATGATGAACATTGTATATAATTAGATATTATTCCATAACTTGATTCTTTTTGATGATATTGTTTTGTAACATTTCATATTTTCAGGGAGAGATTTTTACTTTTTTTTTTTTCCGGTTTATTTTCATGGACGGTGATTAAACCCGGGCGCAGGAACACGATGAGGAAAGATGAGTGTCGACTTTATAAGATGCAGAACTGAGCTTGAACAACAATGTGTAATGTTTAAATAAGATTTGCATGAACATGCTTTTAAAATCTAAATGAATTAATAAAATGCTTAAACGTGATATTTGAGACGGTCGTCTTATTGAGCGTGGCTCAGTTATTTAACGGAAGGTCAAGAAGTTGCACTCGGGTAGATATAATCCAATGTGGTAGAATTAATTAATTAATAAAAGTCCATCACTGCTGACGAGAAAGTAAAGTTAGTAGCACATTAGTAATGAACACTCTGGTTTATATTCAGAATAGAAACATTATTGATTTGCTTTCTAAAAGGTTTTATTTACCTCAAAAGCAGAGATACAGCTTTCACATATTCTTCTTATTAGTGGACTGTGTTAATCACTAATTTATTAATTGTTAATGATTAACCAAGGAAAGAAATGTGTGCCTTAAGAACAGTTTCTAAAGAAATGGTTATATAAGACACATTAGAGAAGCACAAATATTAAACAAACAGAAAAGACAATAAGACTGTTAAACTTATTAAATCCTGCTCATGGCCTGGACTGTAAGTGCGCCCTCTTGTGGTGTGCAGGTTAATAGACATGTTTTACCCTGATGTCCTCGAGACCAACATTATCCGCTCCTGCTTTCTCTCTCTCTTCTCTCACAGAGGACTCAGGAGATCCTTTATTCCGCACGTTCTCTGTTAAACACCTTTAAACGCCTCCATAACAGACTCACTGTTTACACAATTATTTACTCATCGAGTACCCTAATCTACCCTGAGTCTCATTACCTCCACCTTCACTGCTGTCACGCACCAGGTTCCCACGACCATCCAGTTTTTCCCCTTAACCCTCAACTGCTGTATAATGAGATAAAAAGGTAAGTTGCTCTGGATAAGGATGTCTGACAATAACACTTTGGGGGCGTGTGTTTATTTCCTGCATGTATGTGCATGTTCTCTCCTCTAAACACCTACAGCACACTGCACCCTCGTTCAGGAAGCAGCAGGTGAGGCTGGGCGGAGTTACTTCTAGTACACAGATAGTCAGCACTGGTGCTCCACAGGGGTGTGTCCTCTCCCCACTGCTATTCTCCCTCTATACTAATGACCGCACATCCAAGGACCCAGCCGTCTGTTAAACTCCTGACATATGCAGACGACACTACGCTCACTGGACCCATCGAAGATGGTGACGAGTCCGAATATCGGCAGGTGGTGGAGCGGCTGGTGATCTGGTGTAGTACAAACAAAACTGTGGAGATAGTGGAGGAGACACACCAACAATCTGTCGAGATCTGTCGAGTTTCTAGACACTACCATTTCACGTAACCTGGAACGGGAATCAAACATGAACTCCTACACCAACGGAGGACAAAGGGTGTGCCACAGGAGCTGCTGATACACTCCTATCCTGCAGTCACATCCGACTCATTCAGAGCAGTCACAAAACAGGACAGGAACGGACTGCCGCAAACGTGTGTAAACAGCTGGAAAAAATATAAAAATCCCCAAGTCTCTTGGGATAGGCTCCGCCCCCGTGACCCTGAATTCAGGATAAAGCGCTATAGATGATGAGTGAGTGAAAAGTAATTCTCTGATCAAATCAATTGGCCACCTGGTGGACAGAAATGAGACCGGCAGTAAGAAAATAAATTGCACCGTACAATGTCTGTATTTACATTTAATTTTATTTACATTTTAATAGCAAAAAACAAACAAACATAGAAATAACTTCACAGTTGAACTGCAGTGCAGAATTGCGCTTCATTAATCGTACATTACAGCTCCATAACCTGCGACAACAATACAGCTAGTCTGTAATTCCATACAGACCGAACTGGTGTAATTATTATTATTATTATTATTATTATTATTATTATACAGGAGAAAATTAAATACTTAATAAATTAAACAAGCAGGAATATCATAGGAAAGCAGGAATTAATATTTTCTTTTTAAGGCATTTTAAAACATTTAGCATTTTTTATATAAAAAAAACCTTTTTGAAAGACAAGGAAAAGAAAAACTTGTATAAATATTTTAACACCAAATGTATTGCTATCCATTATGATAATATGATTAATATTACATTAATATAATATAACTCTAAAGAGTATATAACTATAAAGAGAAAATAGCTATTTCTCTTTCCTGTGTACATTTCTTAATAAAACATATTTTGAAGTAAAAAAAATTACTTTTTAAAACTAGTTTTCAGATGTGATTAATAAATAAATAAATATTTTAAAGCTATCTAATCACTTCTGAATGAAAATTTATTGATCACAGATTTAAACACTCATTACTGCACCGACTCCCAACCGACTCCAGGGGGCGTAAACAGGAAGTGGGGGGAAGACAGACACAGGAAGTCCAATCTTAAGGATTTAACTCTACCGCTGGAGAACGTGTGTGTGTGTGTGTGTGTGTGTGTGTGTGTGTGTGTGTGTGTGTGTGTGTGTGTGTGTGTGTGCGTGCAGTTCAGAGTAAGTTTGAGTTGTTTCTATTGATTAGCACGATTACTGCTTAACCCCACCACCTGGGTTTAGGGGGCGGGGGTGTAGTGGGCGGGCCACCTCAAACACCACCCCGTCTCCGGTAGAGGAGCAGATGGAGTAGAGGTTGAATCCCATCAGAGCGAGGACGGGCAGGAAGGAGAGAGAGAAGCCTAGGGCTCGCACACTGCTGCTGAAACACACACTCGGCCAGTAGATCAACCTGCAGCGTGCGCACACACACACACACACACACACACAATATAAAGTCTTCATAAGGAATTACATAAAGCAGACAGACACAGAGACACACAGAGATACAGACCTGCCAAAGACGAAGACGATGGTGAGCAGCGGGACGAGTTTCAGGGTGGGGGGGTGGATGTATGTTGCCATGACGGCGAGCTGCAGGAAGAAGAGCAGGAAGAGACGGAGCGAGTCGTGGACGTAGGTGATGTGGACGAGTGTGTGACGACTTACACGCCTCCCCTCAACCAGGGGGGTCAGGGAACTGAACTTCAGACGTGACACGCCGTGTACCAACACACCTGCAACACACACGAATTATGGAAATGATCTGACTCATCATCACGACATCCATCTTTGTGCTCTAAGTGACTGAGATCGACAGGGACAATAATAAACACACAGTGACATGAGGGGGCGCGGGTGGGGGTGCCATGATTAATAGTTAAATGTAACATACTGACCGAGTATGATGGGGAAGGTGGCGAAGAGCGCACAGCGCAGTGTGTACACCAGCCTGAGGGGGGCGCTGCTGACCTCCGGGAGGTGTAACGGCAAGAGGTCGTGACCCCCCCACACGAGGAGCGGAAACAACACCGCGCCAGCTACGAGGAACAGGACCGAGCTCATCATCTCACCACAGCATGTAGTACCTGAGAGACACGGGGAGAGAGACACACAGGGACAGAGACACAGGGAGAGAGAGACACACAGGGACAGAGACACAGGGAGAGAGAGACACACGGGGACAGAGACACTCACACAGAGAGACACAGACAGGGAGAGACACAGGGACAGAGAGAGACACAGGGAGAGAGGGAGGAGAAAAAAATTTCACAAATATGATAGAGACACTACAACGCCTTGCAAAAGTATTCACACCCCTTGGACTTTTCCATGTCACGTTACAAACCAAAGTATGCGACAGACCGACACAAAGTGACACACAATTTTAAAGTGGAAATAAAATAATCAATGGTTTTCAAAACATTTGACAAAAAAAAATCTGAAAAGTGTGGTGTGCATTTGTATTGACCCCTTTTACTCTGATCCCCTTCAGAAGTCTCCTAATCAGTAAATATGGTTAAGGCATTGGAATACGGTTCAGAAGATCCCAGGTTCAAACCTCACACCCACCAAGTTGCACTGTTGGGCCCTTGAGCGAGGCCCTTAACCTTCAATTGCTCAGATGTAATGAGATAAAAATGTAAGTCGCTCTGGATAAGGGCGTCTGCCAAATGCCTAGATGTAGATGTAAATATGGTCCAGCTGTGTGTGATTTAATAAATCAGTATAAATTCAGCTGTTCTGTGAAGCCCTCAGTGGTTTGTTAGAGAACATTAGTGAACACAACATCAGACAGATCAGGGATAAAGGTGTGGAGAGGTTTAAAGCATACAAATATTTAGGTTTTCATACAAATATTCGGCTTTAAACATCTCACAGAGCGCCATCATCCGAAAATGGAAAGAGTACGGCATGACGGCAAACCTACCAAGACATGGACGTCCACCTTAACAGAGAGGACGGGTGAAGAGCATTAATCAGAGCAGCCAAGAGGCCCATGGGAACTCTGGAGGAGCCGCAGAGATCCACAGCTCAGGTGGGAGAATATGTCCTCAGCACAACCATTAGTCATGACCTCGCCTCTCGGCCAGATTTGTGGAGAAGACCGACATTGTTGAAAAAAATCCATAAGAATTCCCATTTGCAGTTTGGAACAAGTCATGTGGGGAGAAGGTGCAAACATGTGGAAGAAGGTGCTCTGATCAGATGAGACCAAACTTTAACTTTTTGGTCTTAAAGCAAAATGCTATGTGTGGTGGAAAACTAACACTGTGAAACATGGTGGCGGCAGCATCTTGTGGTGGAAGGGTTTAGATCAAAGGGTATTCATGTGAATGGACCAGTCAAAGTCCAGACCTAAATCCAATTTAGAATTTTAAACTGCGGCTCACAGACGCTCTTCATCCAATCTGACTGAACTTCAGGGAAAAGTTTCTCTCTGTAGAGCCGATGAGACACGACCCAAAGACCCACAGCTGGAAATACAGTGAACAACAAAGTACTGACTCAGGGGGGTGAATACTAATGCACGTCACACTTATCACATTGATCATTTTCCTTCCACTTCACAGTTATGTGTCACATTGTGTTCACAAACATCCAATTAAATACATTTACGTCTTTGGTTGTAACGTGACAAAATGTGGAAGAGTTCAAGGGGTTTGCAAGCCACTCTGTAGATATGTAGATGTAAGTTCTCTATAGTAACAAAGTCAGCTCAGTCGATCCCGCTAATCATCATTTACAGACCCCCTGGGCCGAACTCGGAGTTTCTCTGCGAATTTGCAGATTTCCTCTCAAACCTTGTTGTTTCTGTAGACAAAGCGTTAATTGCTGGAGACTTTAATATTCATTTTGAGAATCCAGAAGACCCTCTGAGAACAGCATTCTTGTCCATACTGGACTCAGTAGGAGTAAATCAGTGTGTAGTAGGACCCACTCATAAAGCAGCTCACACTTTGGATTTAATATTATCCTTCGGATTAAGTATAGGAAATATAACCACAATTCCACAGTCTGAAGTTATCTCAGATCACTACCTTGTCTCGATTAAAGCGTGTCATAGTAATAATGTACGCACAGCACCGCGCTTCCACCTTAAACGTACATTTACATCAAATACCGCACAGAGCTTTATCAATAATCTTCCAGAATTATCTACTTTGATTGGATCGCCATCTGACTTCACAGAACTCGAACAGGCGAATGAATATCTAGAGTCAGCACTTCGTTATAGCTTAGATAATGTCGCTCCAGTTAAAAGGAAAATGATTAGAGATAAGAAACTCGCTCCTTGGTATAATGACCACACACGTGCTTTAAAACAAACCGCTCGCAAATTCGAACGTAAATGGCGCCAAACTAAATTGATAGTATTCAAAATAGCTTGGAAGGAGAGCATCCTGAACTATAAAAAAGCTCTCAGTGATGCTAGATCAACGTATCTCTCCACTCTTATAGAAAATAACAAAAACAACCCGAGATTTTTATTTAATACCGTAGCTAAATTAACTAAAAACAAGACCACTGCAGAAATCTCCACAACATCATCATGCAGTAGTGAAGATTTCATGAACTTTTTCAATAATAAAATCATAAATATTAGGCAAAAAATTCAGGCTTTGAAACCAGACAATTTAAATAATTCAGATGATCTAACCACATCACATCAGAACTTAGAACACTTTACTCCCCTTGAAGCGAGGGAACTAATTTCACTCATCTCTTCTTCAAAATCGTCAACCTGTATATTAGATCCTATACCGACACATTTTCTCAAGCAGATAGTACCAGCAATAATAGAACCCCTGTTGAAAGTAATTAACTGTTCACTCAGTAGTGGGTACGTCCCCAAATCCTTTAAATTAGCCGTTATTAAACCGCTAATCAAGAAACCTGACCTTGACCCCTGTCTGCTTTCTAATTACAGGCCGATATCAAACCTTCCGTTTATCTCCAAGATTTTGGAAAAGGTAGTATCACAGCAGCTATGTTCACATCTACACAGAAATAGCATAAATGAACTGTATCAGTCAGGATTTAGGCCTCATCACAGCACAGAGACAGCACTTGTTAAAGTAGTAAACGACCTCCTATGGGCCTCTGATCAGGGTTGCGTCACTATACTTGTGTTACTGGACCTCAGTGCAGCTTTTGACACCATTGATCATAGTATTCTCCTTCACAGATTAGAAAATGTAGTAGGAATTAAGGGAACTGCCCTCTTGGGGCTCAGATCCTATTTGACTGATCGTTATCAGTTTGTAGATTTAGATGGTGACCATTCCTCATGTTCTCAAGTGGAGTTTGGTGTTCCACAGGGCTCAGTTTTAGGCCCACTGCTTTTTTCCTTTACATGCTTCCTCTGGGCAACATAATTCGTAAACATGGTATTAGTTTTCATTGTTATGCTGATGACACACAATTATATGTCTCAGCAAAACCAGATGAGAAAAAACCAGTTTGCTAAAATTGAGCAGTGTGTGCAGGACATAAGAGATTGGATGTTAATTAATTTTCTTCTGCTTAATCCTGATAAGACAGAAGTTCTAGTCATAGGACCACAAGTAGCTAGAAGTAAGCTTTCTGATCAGACTGTAACTTTAGATGGCCTTTCTGTTCCATCAAGTGCAACAGTAAAAGACCTCGGTGTGATTATAGATTCCAGCCTTTCGTTTGAAGCTCATGTAGATAATATCACCAGGATAGCTTTCTTTCACCTTAGAAATATTGCCAAGATAAGAAACATATTGTCACTAAATGATGCAGAAAAACTAGTTCATGCTTTTATCACCTCTAGGTTGGACTATTGTAACGCCTTACTGTCTGGTTGTTCAACTAGGTGTATAAACAAGCTTCAGTTAGTCCAGAATGCAGCAGCGAGAGTCCTCACTAGAACCAGAAGATACGAGCACATCACCCCTATCTTATCTACACTGCATTGGCTCCCTGTCAAATTTTGCATCGATTTCAAGATACTACTTTTGACATATAAAGCACTAAATGGTCTCGCGCCGCAGTATCTGAGTGAACTGTTAGTGTCTTACGATCCGCCACGCCTACTTCGATCAAAGGATGCAGGCTGCCTGTCAGTACCACGTATTATTAAAACTACAGCAGCGGGCAGAGCTTTTTCTTACAAAGCCCCAAAGTTATGGAATAGTCTTCCTGTTAATGTTCGGGACTCAGACACAGTCTCAGTGTTTAAGTCTCGGCTAAAAACCTATTTATTTAGCGCAGCATGTTTGTAAATAGATGAGCCTTAGGTAAAGGAGCAGATCTGGGGGACTCATGGACGTAGAGTATTCTGGTGAACTGCTATGTTTAGATGCTGTCCTCCCCACTCTCATTGTTCACTCAGGTTTGTTGACGGTGAGGTGATTGGTTGCTTTACATCTCAGTTCCCCCTCATGTTTGTGTTTCCTTCTGGCTCTCCCTTTTAGTTATGCTGTTATAGTTAGTCCTGCCGGAGTCCCTGCTTGCACTTTGCACTAATATACATTCACCTTATACATGTTGACTGTGACCAGACCTAACTGCCATCTCTCCTTATTTTCTGTTCTCTCCTTTTCTGCTCTCTCTCTCTCTCTCCCTCTCTCCTTTCCCTCTCCCTGTCTCTCTGTCGAGCTATACATGTTCGCTCCTGAGTTGCCAGTGATCCAGACCCCTCTGCCCTCTGAAGCCGTCTAACCCGTCCTGGAGTCCTGCTTCTGGTTGGAGATCCCGTCACATGGATGCCCCGTGTGGTCTGCCTGGATGCGCTTGGTGGCTGGGGATGGTTTCCATGAAGACTGTCCTATCATCGATTGATGCTCTGGGGACCTGTGACTTCAGTTGTTTGATAGCTCAGGACTGGAATCCTGAGCCTCCGGGAACAAACTGGACTCCTTTTAATTAAAATTTTAACACATCTCCTGTTACACTGAACTTCCAGTACACATTATTATGCTGATCATTCTCTGCTCTCCGTTATCACCCAGATGAGGATGGGTTCCCTGTTGAGTCTGGTTCCTCTCAAGGTTTCTTCCTATTACCATCTCAGGGAGTTTTTCCTTGCCACCGTCGCCCTCGGCTTGCTCATCAGGGACAATCTTACCATTTTGATTCATTCACATTTCATACAAACTTACTTCTTTTTATTGTGTAAAGCTGCTTTGCGACAATGTCAATTGTTAAAAGCGCTATATAAATAAAATTGAATTGAATTGAATTGAAAGATATAACAAACAAACAAATCAATCAATCAATCAATAAACAGGAAGTTGTTGCTCACGGCTCTGAGGACTCGGCTTGGTGACATCACCGTCTCTGACATCACACCACTCCGCCTGGTTTTCAGACGTTTTCCTCCCAACCGTCACCAGAGGACTGAAACTCATCCGAGGTCCTTCATCATCGTCGTCATCACCTTCATCTTCATCATCAGCCAGCGACCCGTCTTCATCCCTCCATCTCTCCTGTCCTCCGTCCAGCTGTCTCTCACTCTCCGTCCTGCTCTCCAGACTCGCCGTCCACTCCTCGCTATCCTTCACCGCTTCCTCCGAGTCCTGTCTTTCATCTGTCCATCGTCCTCCTGACGGTTCCTCGTGAAGGTCTGCAAACACTATTTCCTCCATCTGCGCATGTGTGTGGATCCTCTTTCTCTCTCTCTCTCTCTCTGTCTCTCTCTCGGTCTCTCTCGCTCCTCTCGAACAAAAGCCAGTCTCACTCTCTCTCTCTCTCTCTTTCTCTCTGTGACCAGACGTCTGATTGTCTAATCAGTTTTACAAGACAGGTGTAGGACAGGACAGCAAAACGGAGGATCTTCAAAGGTTTCGTCCGTTTAAGTCACTGACTTTTCCTGGAGAGAGAGAGGGGGGGGGGGGGGGGACAAAGTCCACGCTGTGAGAATTACTGATTAACAGGTGTAATGATCAGCGTGTGGATAAACACTGCGACTACATCGTTCTCTCATTCTTACACACACACACACACACACACACACATACACATACACGCACATTTATACACTATTAGTATTTCTATCTACAGGTGAAATCACACACTTGAGCTGTAGTGTTTTTATTTTACTCTGACTACGTCTGCAGAAACGTTCTCACACGGCTCTCCTGCGTGTCTCTGTGACGGATCAGAACCGTGAGAAGAGGACAGAGCTCGGTTCTGGATCCATCAGGTTCTTCTTCATCGCTGTCTGACTCCATCTTCTTCTTCTTCTTCCTGGTTAAAGGGAATCCAGTAGGTCTCACTCTCCCTCGCCTTCTCGTCTCCTCAAGCTGATTTCCGGACCAGACGTCCTTAGAAACATATCTAACACATCCTCCCTGATGTAGGTAGACTGTAGGAGATTCCAGTCCTGAGCTATCGAACAACTGAAGTCACAGGTCCCCAGAGAACAGCTGTCTGTATCAGCCGAGGACAGAACAGTCTTCATGGAAACAACATGAAGTACATGAAGTTAGTCTGTCTACACCATATCTGTACACACACACACACACACACACACACACACACACACAATACTCACACACTACTCAGTACACACTACTGTGTTAAAATACTACTTTTGACGTATAAAACACTAAATGGTCTCGCGCCGCAGTATCTGAGTGAACTGTTAGTGTCTTACGATCCGCCACGCCTACTTCCATCAAAGGATGCAGGCTGCCTGTCAGTACCACGTATTATTAAAACTACAGCAGGGGGCGGAGCTTTTTCTTACAAAGCCCCAAAGTTATGGAATAGTCTTCCTGTTAATGTTCGGGACTCAGACACAGTCTCAGTGTTTAAGTCTAGGCTAAAAACCTATTTATTTAGCGCAGCATGTTTGTAAATAGATGAGCCTTAGGTAAAGGAGCAGATCTGGGGGACTCATGGACGTAGAGTATTCTGGTGAACTGCTATGTTTAGATGCTGTCCTCCCCACTCTCATTGTTCACTCAGGTTTGTTGACGGTGAGGTGATTGGTTGCTTTACATCTCAGTTCCTCCTCATGTCTGTGTTTCCTTCTGGCTCCTCCCTTTTAGTTATGCTGTTATAGTTAGTCCTGCCGGAGTCCCTGCTTGCACTTTGCACTAAATATACATTCACCTTATACATTGTGACTGTGACGAGACCTAACTGTTATCCCCCCCCTCTTCTCTCTCTGTCTCACTACACATGTCGTTCCTGAGCTGTCAGTGATCCAGACCCCCTCTGTCCTCTGGACCTATCTAACTTTCCGGGTGTCCCACTTCTGGTTGGAGATCTGGTCACATGGATGTCCCGTGTGTCTCTTTGCGATGCGTCCGATGTCTGTGGACGGTTTCTCTCTACTATGAAGGCGGTTCTGGTCTTGACTGATGTTGACAGCTGTTTCTTTGAGGACTCGTGACTGCAGTCTCTCGATAGTTCAGGACTGGAGTTTCCTACAGTCTACCTGAGCCTCCAATAATGAACTGGACTCCATATTAACTTAAACACGTCTCCTGTTCTACTGAACTTCCAGCCTCCTAACACACAGTATGAGTGCAGATCAAAAAAGCTGCTTTGCGACAATGACAATTGTTAAAAGCGCTAAACAAATAAAATTGAATTGAACTACTCACACACTACTCACCTGGTGCTCCGCGGTTTCCCATGATGTTTTCTCTCCACTCCGACAGACAGACAGACAGACAGACGTCTAGGCAGTGCGATGGTGGAGTCTCCTGGAGAGAAATGGAAGTCCATGGAAGAGTCACACTGATGTGAGGTGTACCTTCTCTCTCCCTTACTGAACAGTTTAAGAATGCAGTTTTTCACGTTTGTCCACTTCACATCACACACACACACACACACACACACACACACACACACACACACACACACACACACACACGAACAGCCTAACCTCTATCCAGTCTCAGTTTCGCTGACCGTGTGTGACGGAGGTGCGGGTGAACCCGAGTGAGGCGTTTCTGTGTGACACCAACACAGAATGTCTAAACTAGTAACCAAACACTGGAACAGGAGAAGCTTGAGCAGCTCCACCCGGTTCCTCTCTCACTCCACTGCTCTCGTCCCTGAACTACTCACTCACTCATTCATTCAGTCATCTGCAGTGAGGCCTTTATCCCCGTCTGTGTCCCTGTGGAGTCTCAGCCCATCCCAGCACCACTGGATAGACTGGATCGACACACACACACACACACACACACACAGATCTACATCTCATCATATACATGTGCATTCCACCACAGACTCTCTGATCCTGAACAATAAAAGGTCACCTGATCCTGGGTCTTTTGTAATCATGAAAGAAAGATCGTTCTGAACAGAGAGAGAGAGACAGATACTGAATATTTACATACGATGCTGTGGCTTCCCCTGGGGACAGACAGACAGGCAGAGACAGAACGAGGAACAGAGAGACAGACAGGCAGAGACAGAACGAGGGACAGACAATGTGCCAGATAGAAAGACACACACTTAAGCAGAGAGATAGACAGAGAAAAAGACAAAGATAAATAGGCAAATACATAGAGAGTAACATAGATGTGTGTATATGATATTAAGCTTAATCATATTTAATCTAAACTATAAATCTAAAGCATGCTCTTACCCGAGCCTGTGCTTTCTGTCCACTCAGTGTGTGTGTGTGTGTGTGTGTGTTTCCTCCTCTGCTGATTGGGAGATGCTGAGGTCACACAGGTGTGTCAGGTAAATCCCGTCACTGAGAGTCAGGGTGTGTTTGCGCCTAAAGGTCACGTGGTTTCCAGAGACCAAAGAGGCTGAGGACTTAATAAACAAACAAACAAACAAACCCTGTAGAGCTCTGTGTATGTGGGAAATAAAGGTGTGTTAATTATGTTTATGGTAAATATCACACACACACACACACACACACACAGTGTCCTACCAACACGCCACGTCTTTTCCTTCTTACACATCCTTTTACATGATACATTGAGTTGATTGTAATCTGTGTATTTGTAGATTGTAAAGTTTACATTCATTATTGTAGTGAACTTTTCCTCACTTGTGTCACAGCAGTGAAATCTGTCTGTCTGTTCTTATTGGACACGCGTTTCACTGCAGATCGTAATGTGGATGTGACAAGAAAACTTTTCATTCTATTTAAAAAGGTGGTGCAGTGATTAACACCTCCACGGTGCAGGTTCGATTCCCACCTCAGTATCTCTGTGTGTGTGTGTGTGTGTGTGTGTGTGTTCTCCCCGTGCTCGGTGCAGGATAGGATAACTTGTGCTTCAAACTAGTCCATAATAATTTATTCACGATGTATGTTTTCAATAAATATTCATTACTTAAGTTCATATTTAAACAGCAGCAGCTGAAACAGGTTACCAGGAAGTGACGTTTGTACCGATCGCTGCACAGGCGCGTGCGTTTCAGGGTTGCTATGACAACACGACATAGCGACATGTCAACCGTCCAATCGTTAGATCGCGCGCATGAGGCGGGGCTTGTCGTTCACCAACCAATCCCAATAGGTGTACGTCTTACGCAGGATTACGTAATGACGTCAAACCCGGAAGTGAGTGTGTGTTTTCCACATCATGCTGCAATGTGCGTGCTCTCTGAAAAAACTCAAGTGTGTGTGTGTTAGTGTGTGTGTGTGTGAGCAGGATGAGCGGTGTGTGTAGAGAAGTGCTCACTCTACAGATTGGACATTATTCCAACTTTGTGGGGACACACTGGTGGAACCTACAGGTATCTAGTGTCTCTGTCCCTCTCTGTCTCTCTCAGTCCCTCTCTGTGTCTGTCTGTTTCTGTCCCTCTCTGTCACTCTCAGTCTGTCTCTCTCTGTGTCTGTCCCTCTCCGTGTCTCTCTGTCTGTCCCTCTCTTTCTTGGTCTCTCTTTGTTTGTTCCCATGTTTGTCTCTCTCTCTGTTTGTCTGTCTGTCTCTGTCCCTGTCCCATTGTCTCAGTAGCTGTGAGTGCAGGTTTCTCACCTCCTCTCTGAATGTAACTCAGGCTGCTCTCTAGATACTGACGGCTGAAGCAGCACCTGGCCGGTCGATCCCTGCGTCTTCAGTCTCACTGTCCATCTCTCTGTCTCTGTCTCTCAGGATGCGTCTCTGTGTTACGACCCTGACGCCCCACCAGATGAGTTGCAGAGTGATGTGCTGTTCAGAGAAGGTCTCACCCAGAAGGGACACGTCACCTACACACCCCGCCTCATTGCCCTCGACCTGAAAGGTAAATACACACACACACACGCACACACACGTCTGTCTGTGTGTCTGTCTCACATCACAGATGACCGTGTGAGAGTGTAGAGAGAGATGGTGTGTTTATAATATGAGGGTTTGTGATATGAAAACATACACATTATGTACACTGTGTTTATAATCTCGTGTGTGTGCAGGAAGTCTGCAGACTCTGAAACAGGAAGGCCTTCTGTACGCTACGGAGCACGACAACAGCACCTTCACATGGTCTCTGTGTCTCACTGCTGCTCATTTTCATATGTGAGTGTGTTATTATTATGATTTTACGGAACGTGTGTGTGTGTGTGTTACAGGCAGGGGGATCTAGTCACTCATGTGGAGGCTCCTGCAGAGAGAAATTCATTCCTGCAGGGACTCGACAGCCTGGATGTGAGTATCTCACACACACACACACACACACACACATACACAATCCACTTCTCAGGCCAACAGAACAAGTAAGTTAGAGTAACTCATATATTTACCACTGAGAGAGCACTAACTGTTTCTCAGACAGACAGACACGGTTGCTGAGGCGGTGTGAGAGACAGACAGACAGACGGTGAGACAGACAGACAGACAGACAGACAGACGGTGAGACAGACAGACAGACAGACGGTGAGACAGACAGACAGACAGACGGTGAGACAGACAGACAGGGTGATATAATGATTGATGTACACATGTCTTATTTATGATGTTGCTTAGTTTACATTCACTCTTTGTGTTTTGTGTGTGTGTGTGTGTAGACAGAGGAGTTGTTAGCAGAGCCAGCCTTCAGCAATCCATCTGCCTCGAGCAAAACACACTCCTCCTCCTCAGGTGAGGAACAGACACGTGATAAACAACCAGAGGGACACACACACAAGAACAGAGAGACAGACAGACGGATGTGTTAACAGACAGACATGTCTAAAAACTGACAGATAAGGGGACAAACATATACACTGACGGACGGACAGATATACATGTAAATGTGTACTTGATCAACGCTGTGACACACACACACACACACACACAGTGTTTACTGTTGACTCTTGCTAACTGGAACAGGAAGGCCTGTTGCTATGGAGACGGTGAACAGCAAGTTGGAGAGAATGCAGCGAGCCTATAGGCTGGAGGGCAGTGTGAGGGTGTGGTCAGACTTCCTGAGGCTCCACCTCCATCCTCGTACCATATCCATCATCAGTCAGTACAACCACGACGGGTGAGGACTCTCTCTCTCTCTCACACACGCACACGCACACACACACACTGACTGTATACCTTACTTAAACCTGTGTGTGTGTGAGACAGCGAGGCGGCGCGGTTGGAAGCGTTTGGCCAGGGGGAGGCGCTGTTACAGGGCTCTGTGCTGGAGGAGCTGGAGGACAAACTGCATTTTTTCATAGAGGAGTGTGACTACCTGCAGGTAACCAATCAGATCACGCCTGTGGTGAGGGGCGGACAGACGGGTAATAATGAGGAGGGCGGGACAGACGGACAGAAAATAATGAGACAGACAGATGGCTGAGAGAGAGAGAGGGAGACAGCTAAACTGTTGAAAGTTGATCTGACAGACAGACTCTTCTCAAGATAGACAGACGGTAGACAGACTAGAAGACATCCAGCCAGTGAGACAGACATTTGTTCAGACACACAGACAGACAGACAGGTGGTAGACGGGTTTCTGTGTGGAGGAGTTAAAGTGTTCTGTTACCATGATGACGGTCTCTCCATCAGGGGTTCCAGGTGCTGTGCGATATATCTGATGGGTTCTCAGGTTTGGGGTCAAAGGTCACAGAGCTGCTGCAGGACTCCTACAGTGGGCGGGGCATCCTGACTTGGGGCGTGGCTCCTGTCAGTCACCCAGAGTCAGTAAGTCATTAGATAACTGTCTGTCTGTGTATTTCTCGTTATATACTTGTCCGTCTTCCTATATATCTATGTCTTTAATCTGTGTCCATCTGACTGTGTCTGACTCTCTGTCTGTCTGACTCTGGTCCTCTTTCTTGTCCAGAGTCTGATTAAGGACGTGTATCACATGATGAACTGTGCCCTGGGAATGGTGCACATGGCCAGTCACAGTTCGATGTTCTGCCCTTTGACCCTGAGGGGCGGGTTAGGGAGAAAGCCGGCTCCGCCCACCACTTTCCCTCTCCTGAATTATGATGTAAGTCCAGTGAAGTTTATATGTTTATCAGTAACTATTTCACTGCTGTGGAGGTCTGTCTGTCTCTCTGTCTGTCTCTCTGTAGGTCTGTCTGTCAATTGTCGCAAAGCTTCACACAATCAATATAATTATTGAAGTTTGTATGAGATGTGAGTGTGTGTGAGTCAGAATGATCAGATGGTCCCTGATGAACGAGTCAAGGGCGACGGTGCTGAGGGAAAAACTCCCTGAGATGGTAACAGGAAGAAACCTTGAGAGGAACCAGACTGCACAGGGAACCCATCCTCATCTGGGTGATAACGGAGAGCAGGGATTTGATCTGCACTCATACTGTGTGTTAGGAGGCTGCAAGTTCAGTAGAACAGGAGACGTGTTTAAGTTCATATGGAGTCCAGTTCAGTTCAGCACCAGGACGAGTCTGACAGGTCCAGAGGACAGAGGAGGTCTGGATCACTGGGAGCTCAGGAGAGACGTGTGTAGTGAGACAGCGAGACAAGGGGAGAGATTACAGTTAGGTAGTCAGTCTGCCCTCTGTCTGTCAGTAGGTCTGTTAATGAGCTGATTAGTTTAGTCTCTCACAGCAGAGCAGGGACGCCTCCTTCAGACTGTGTGTGCATGTACAGAACAGAACAGTACACACAGTTTTATAACTAAGACAGTGCACTGTAAGATCACTGTACTCTACATGTGCTGTGTGTGTGTGTGTGTATAGGGTGTCTATAGGGTGTCTATCCTTAGAAAATACTTCCTATTAATGTATTTGTCTGCCTGTACCTAAATAATACTCCTCTCTCTCTCTCTCTCTCTCTCACCCGTCTAGCCGTCTCTGTGGTATCACACCGGCTCTGTGTTGGCTCTAGCTCTGGACGCTTTGACTGTCCCCTACAGGCTGAGGCAGAACAGCGTCCCCATGTGGCAGCTGGCGGATGCTCTCACCGTGTCGGGCAGGAAGGTGAGGTGGTAGAACATCGTCTAGTAGAAGCTGAGATGGTGGACCGTCGTGACCATTTTTTTTCATCCGTCTGTCTGTTGGTCTGTCTGTCTGTCCTCAGGTCGTGTGCGCGTACGGGTCTGTTCCGTTTCCCATGATGCACGGCAGTTGCCTCCCTGATGCTCTGAACGTCTGTGGTGACGCGTTACCATGGAGACCTCTATCGGGCTGCCCCGAGCAGGCCATGGGGCGATGCTTCGGCCAGTCGGTGACACTCCGGGGGCTGGAGGGGCGGAGCCTAGTGAGGTATGAGGTGTTGAGATTGTGAAATCAAGTCACAACAGGTTTTGACTTTGCCCGCTTTGTTCCGCTTCCTGTGTGACATGAGCTCCATGATCTGCTGAGCGCACCCTGTTAGGGGGGCGGGACTAAAGTGCAGACTAGACCGCTCTTAAACAGAACTTACTAAACCTTTATTTATAATCAGTGTTCAGGAGGTGTATTAGTAAAATCAGGAGGGGGAGGGGCATTGGGAGGGGGGTAGAGCGGGGTCCCTGCTGAGCTCCATGCAGTGATCATATTGTGTCTTTGATCTTTGTGCCCCTGCAGTCGTCTGGCTCCTGGAACAGAACCTCACTCCGTCCTCCACTGTGCTCAGTCAGGAGAAGAAGTGCTAGACATGTACCTCAGAACACACTACCCATCTACACCACTGTAAGCAGCACACGCACACACGCACACACACACACACACACACACACACACACAGTGTACGCGTTATAGCTATTAATTTGATGTGTTTGGTATAAGTGTGTGTGTTTGTGTTTGTCTCACAGAGCAGTACAGCTGCTGTCCTCTCCCAGTACACTGACCCCGCCCTTTCCTCAGATCTTCAGTCCCAAACTCGACTCTCAGGGTTTAATACAGAACCAGACGTCCACTGCGGGTAGGTACTGACCACGCTACCATACACACCTCATGTGTTTAACCCCCTACAGAAGACGTTCCCTGGAGTTCATGTTTATAAACAATCAGTTCAAACAAACAGTGAAGCGTCTGAATGAGCTGCTGGTCCTGGAGTCACGAGGTGGAGGTGGGTGGAGTCACGCCCCAAACCCAGAACGACTGACGGCTCTAACGCGTGTCCCGTGTCGGGGTGTGTGCGTGTGTGTGTGTGTTATAACGTGACACTGTGACACGTCCTTCTGATGAATGCTTTGGAATGTTAATTACGCGTCCTCAGTCATGTATACACGTTTCAGAATAGAACACTCCAGGCATTACACACACATTTTTATATCCCGCCCCACACACACACACACACACACACACACACACACACTCTCACACACCTATGTACCTCAATTACCACAAACGTGAGCTTCCCTAGAACGTTAATGTAACTCTTTGTGTTTGATTCAACTCTGTCAACGCAGGACAATTCTGGCGATTAAGTTTAATAACTCCACTTAGCAGACAGCCTGCAATTCAGCTGTCACTCAAATTGTCTAACACAATATAACTTTAAATGATGAGTCACAGAAGAATTCACGCCTGTACAGTGATCATGAACTCTAGCGCTGGAGACCAAATAAAATTTTATTTTATATTTTTTGCACCAGGCTGCAAACATGTTCCTCTGCCCACCCTGAGGGGGGTACAGACCACGTGTGTGTGTGTGTGTGTGTGTGTGTGTTTCATCAATGCAAAGTCCAGTTCTCAGTTATTGTAATAACAATGTGTGATGTGTAAGAATACATGGGGGCGGGGCAGAGAGGGGGTGATTTGATTGATCAGCGGCCTGTGAGCCAGTCTGGTGGTTCTGGCCCGTATGGAACGGTACCTTCTACCTGAGGTCAGTAGCTGGAACAGGTGGTGTGAGGGTGGTGCTGATCGTGCAGGATGCTGTGCACTCGCGGTGTGGTGTAGGCGGTGCTGATCTCCGGGACACTGGACCTGATGATTTCTCCAAAATCATCTCCCTGGTCTTGATGGGTTGTGGGTGTCACACCAAGCTGCCAGATGTTCCACCTCCCTCCTGCAGAAGGACTCATCATGTTGTGTTGCTAATCTAATCTAATGTAATCTAAAGTAATCCGGAGAAGATTTTACCAGAAGCCCCACTGATTGTTGCGTTTATTTAAAGTATCTTCCACTAGTTGACTTTAGGGGCAGTGTATATCTAGCGTGATGAGTCACAGCAGTAGAAATTGCATCATTTCACTCTCTACACATCTGTCTGGTGGACTTGATGAAAAAGAGACACGAGTTCAGCACAGTGATGTGGAAAAG
Organism: Clarias magur; assembly: GCA_013621035.1. Taxonomy (NCBI): domain Eukaryota; kingdom Metazoa; phylum Chordata; class Actinopteri; order Siluriformes; family Clariidae; genus Clarias; species Clarias magur. The sequence goes on along the minus strand of QNUK01000758.1, from coordinate 97,425 downwards.
TCCGAATCTGGAGTTGTGTAGTGTGTGGAGTTCAGACTGTACACTGCAGGACCTCTGACCCGAACACCGCTTTGGATAAGATCATCACACTGTAGTCCACCGAGGCTCCTCTCACATCTCACGTCTCCCAGCACATCTGATTGGGAGTACGTCATGTTTAAGTGATGTGACCAGGCATCAGTGTTCCGAGAGAGAGAGTCGAGTTAAAATGTTGTTCTTGAATACATGAAGGTGAACTCGTACTGTGTGTCCAGTTTATTATTATTCTTATTATTGTTGTTTTTCTCTGCAGTAGTAATGAAACTGGAATGTGTCCTGTTCGCTCTGTGCTGTATGTTCTGCAGCGGCTCCCGTGCCGGTGATATCTGTTCCCGTGCTGTCGAGTTTGCAGTCCAGTTCATCGGCGTCTCCTTACTTGGCCGAGCTCCAGAAGTCCTGCAGCGCTGTGGATTTGCGCCGCGTCGCTCCCAGTTTCCTGTCTCACGCCGATCAAGCCGACATGGCCGACAGCATGGAGCAGCTCCGGACACTCGCGCTCCGTTACCGTGACGACAGCGGGGGCACGCTGCGCTCTTCGTCTGAGGATGACGATGACGATTAGCTCCGTATGAACAATCCCATGGCAGAACGTTATCGTTTGTTCAGATCGAAGCACTGACTCTTGACTCGAGTAAGAAATGGAGGAGGAGGAGGAGGAGCGTGGTGCTGACGGAGAGGTGGAGGAACAGTGGTGCAGATGTACAGAGAGAGACGCGGTGAAGGTTGCCTTTAATTTGTTCAGCGAGTTAAAGAGAAAAGTGTAGCGTGTAACAGCGTTAGATGTTTGACCAGGAGTGACGTATCCGTGACGACGGAGAACCTCACTGTTGGTCCATGAGTGCGTAACCACGCGTGCTTTCATTTACAGAAAAGCCTAGTGCTTTAAACCTCGACTGAAACTAAATCTATAATGCAAAAGAGTTTGTACATAGCCTCGTGTTAACATGAAACGGTTATGAATGCCATAAAACATTTCTTAATAAACAGTGTTGCAGTGCAGTTTATTCTGAAGATGAGAAAGTGTTTGATGAATGAAGATTTCAGAACAAAGAAAAAAAAGACATTTTTCCCTTTTCAAGTTCCTTTTGGGGCATCATATGGATCTAAATATAGAACTTTGCAATACTTAAATGAAATAATATGCACCAGAGAATTAGACTCGCAGAGAGAATAGAGACTCTCCCTGATTTATATATATAAAATAGAGAGAGAACAATTTTTTAAAAAGACAATAACCTCTATTAAACTGTTTGTGATGCTGCAAGAGAAACGTTTCGATCAATTTTTGATTTTTATAATTTTTAGATATATTTGTGCACTGGGAGGGAAAGACTTGAGACTTTATTGTTGAAACTAGTAGAAACAAGTAAAGGGATTAGAATTTATTGCTGTTTTTTTTTTTAGCTTAAATGTAGGACCAACTCCCATTCAACATGCAAAGCATAATGTACAACATAATGCACGCAAAACATAAACAATCATAATATATAATGTCAGTAAAGTAAAAATAACTAAGATCTGATTAAACAGGATCCTGAGTAAAGTCTTGTGTAGCTCTGCTCAGCCACTGGCTTTTATTCCACAGATATGATCATCTCTCTGAATTTAATAGAAAGATTCAAGATTCAAAGAACTTTATTAATCCCCAAGGGGAAATCACCAGAGGCACGATGTCAATCTTATTCTGAGATGTAAGCATATACAGTGTATATACGAACATATTTTGTTCCGGAAGCAGGCTCGTATTACAAAACACTCGTAAACCAAATCGTATTTTCCCATAAGAAATAATGAAAACTCAAATTATTCATTCTGCAGCGCAAAAAAATAAATACATAAAAATAATTAATACAATATATAAAGTAAAAATAAAACAAATTAACCTGCACTTTACCTTTAAAACAAAAAAATAATCAATCCCGACAGATAAGTGTTTCCGTGTTTAGTGATAAGCGAGTCTCACTAACACATGGTTTTCTGATGGACACAGCTGTTTAGACCCAATCCAGTGAGTTCTCATCTGTGTGTGTGTGTGTGTGTGTGTGTGTGTGTGTACGAAATGCTCTTACTGTCACTATTTAACATAGCTCTGCTTTTACTGCTGATTTTTTTTCCATGCAATTCAAATGACATGTTTATGTGTCACATACACAGTCTGATATGAAATAAAAGAGAAATATAAAGAATGTTAAGGTGGAAAACGTACAATGTTTACAAAGTTGCTAAACAGAATCGAAGTGCATGAGGTGTTCGAGTGTAGACATCATACAGGGTATACAGCTGTGAGCATAGTGTAAACACAAACAAAAAAAAGTGCAGTTTATTATGAAGTATGCAACATGCCAGCAATGTGCAAATGTGCAACCTGATGAGAAGTGTGCCACATCCTGAGTGTGTTTATGTGAAGGAAAGAAATCAGATCAGATTGTTTAGTCCTGTGTGGTGTTCTGCCTGCGGGAAGAAGCTCCTCCGCAGTCTCTCTGTGTTGGCCTTCAGGGAGCGGTATCGCTTTCCTGACCACAACAGAGAGAACAGTCCACTGCTGTGGTGGCTGTGGAGGAACATCAGCAACGTCCATGGAGTTAGAAGGGGAGTACAAACTTTTGTATGTAAACATTTAAATGTACAGTTTATAGCACATAACATGCTCCCTGATTCCTATAGTATCGCTATACGTTTTATTGGTTCCTATTCCTATATGTAGTACTATAATGACTTCAGTGGCTTTTACTATTGAAAGGGAAATGTAAATGCATTCCAGATGGAATTTACTGTATTAGTCACCGGTCTAAAGTTAATGTAATGAATTCAGAATCATAATCAGGCTTACTTTGTTGACACACCCAATAAATTTGACTCATGTATGTTGATGACACTGACATTAGTACAAATAGGTCAGGATGTGAAAACTTGTTTAAGACAGTTAATTAACAACAGCAGAAGTTAAAGTTCATGCACATGACAACATGTGTGTAGGTCTTAATTCATGTCTTCTGTGTCCTTCCTGGTAGTGTTGTGCAGAGTGCCGTAGGATAGTGTTTGAGGTTGCAAGGTTGTATATACGTTATATATTTAAAGAGGGAAAAAATCACAATCTGTGTTAATCTAAATAAAAAAGGAATAAGGCACAGGTACTATATATTTGATTAGCTTAATAATAACAATAGTGATCGTGATATGTGTAAAGGTTTAGTGACTACACACATGACATTCCACACCGACAGAAGCCTGAGTTCAGGATTAAGACCCAACACCAAATGATTATAATGTGCAGATATGAGCCGGACTGCACCATGTGGAACTTTATCATCTTTAACATCATGAACATGTTCTGGTGGCTTTAAAACCAAAGCCTTGATGAGAATTTTCTCTCAGTGCAGGCATTATTGTTTGTTACACTGACTGGAAATAAAACTGGATTAAGTGTCTTCGTCTGGAGAAACCTTTCCAGAAGGTTGGAATTTCTCCAGTCAGGAGCGCATGCCAGCCCAGTCATGATGGTGTAGAGGCTCGTTAACCCCAATACCACTTAGTGAGATCTTTAAATACTCTGTAGTCCTTATTGTTCCTTATATATTCACAACTTCTGCACGCTTGTTCGAGACCAAAATATGTATATGTAGCTTTAAAGTGTTTTCTCCAGTTGAAGTACTGCTCATACACCTCTGGGTTCTTGTCCAGGAACGTGAGATGTTCCGCCAGTTCCCGGGGAGATTCGAAATCGTCCACATGAATGAATGCATCTGCTGGGATGAATTCCTCATAGTTCTCCCTGGATGTGCCGAGAACCACAGGGACCGTCCCAAGCATTAGAGGTTTAAACAACTTTTCCGTAATGTAGTCTTTATGGATGGAGTTTTCAAACCCTAGGTAAAATTTACAGCCTGTTATAATCTTAACATAATCGTCCTTGCTGATGGGCTTGTTGAAGTGTTTGCCGTAACCCTCTATTTTGATGTTTGCTCAGTTCATTAAAATATTGCACTCTCTTAAAGTTGGGGTCCCAGCGAGTGACGATCCAGCAGACTAATTTGTCCTTGGCTGGTATTTCAAAGGTTTCGTCCTTTTCAGATATTTCCTCGATTTTTCCAACGGGCACCCAGACATCTGAATCTCTCCGATAACTTGATGTCAGATTGAACAAACCATCAAGCCCAGGCCATTTTTGTGAATTAGTAGGGGACTCCACGTTGAACCACACCCACTTCTGATGTGGAGGGCGTGGCATGTTGTGGAGGTTTGTGAGCTCACTGAGTTTGATGATATCTCTGTGATGAAACATAACGCCGTGGGCTTTGTCATACTGGCTTCTGTCATCTGTAATTCGACAACCATGAATACCATACCGCGAACAGCCATTTCCACCGAATACATATCCAAATGGCCACCACCAGATTAACATGATGATGTCACTGTCATGATTGTCCTGGGTTTTGTCCATGGGTTTGGTCAGCAGTGCTTGCTGATTGAGTGGAATATTAAGATCGCTGGTTTGGTTTATGGTAATGCACTCACGTGTGGCGACTTGAGCGTTGGGGACGATTGGCTTGTAGTAAGTGTAGAATACTCCTCCAAAACAGAAGAGCAGAAGGAGAGGCAGCAGGAGATAATGAAAATGGTTGGTTCTCATTTTTTAGCTTCTTGGAGAAAAGAGAAATAAAATGCATGAAATTCAGATTGAACAAAAAATATATTTACACAGTAAACTTCAAGTATAATCCCCAAATATAGTTTATGTGCTAAGTACACTAATATAAGTGTAGTTCTAGTTTCTGTTTGATTGTACTATTTCAATGCATGTTGCTAAATTGGCCGGATTTTTAGTTTATGAATTTATACTTTTAAGTATAATTTGGGTGTGATTGCGGTTAACTTTGAGTACACAATTAGTCCACGGTTAAGTTTAGTTGTGTTTACCTATAATACATTTACGATGGCCATAGAGTGAATAAGTGGAGGACGTGAGGGATTGGGTGTGGTGCGGGGTGTGATTAGGGCTGAGAGGTTAGTGGGTGTCGAGTTATCTGAGAATTTGCACATCAACTTCTGCTTCTAACTAGAAGAAAGCCGTTAGCCAACCACAGGGGACACTGGCAACCGGGCCTGTTAGTTAAGAGTGCTGTGTTGCGATCGGTCAGTAGTTTATGAGAAGTACACTGACTGCACAGGGAGCAGGAAGCAGACTTTAAAGTCCACTGCGGCATGGACAGCAGCAATCAGCACTCCACTGCTCTTCCTGTGATGTCCCGGATGTCAAGACCTGAATTTTAGCCACCTGAATTTGTAAGATTGAAAAATAATCAAGATTGTATTTTTAACACTTGAAAATATTTTTGAACTGCAATTTAGTAGCTTGAATATTTTTTTCATTGAATTTTAAATGCTTGAATTACATTTTCATTTGAAATATGCAACCACAATAAATTGTAGTGGCAAAAATGTAAAACATCATAAATGCTCTAAGGATTTTTTTCAATTCAGATCAAATTGCAATACAGAAAAATTCAAGCATTTTTATTGCAACAGGTTTTTTTCAGTTCATGTAATTCAACCTGCTATTTTGCTTTGAGGACTTTTGGCACTATTATACTTCCATCTGGATCAACTCCAGAATCACTTTTTAATTCTTGTATTTGGCAGCTTGGCAGGTTACACAACACCTGCTCAAAGTGGATTCAACTAGAGCGGTTGATAACCTTAAATAAGAAAAACCACAAAGAAAGGTACATCACTACTTCTGATGACATTTGAACAAATAGAGTTTAATTAAGCTTCGCACATACTGGATCATAAACTGTTTAAGCAGACGTGTAATCTACGTATGGATAGCCTTTTAAATATCACCTAGTTAATTTTCACCCAGCCTGTAGGGGGCAGTCTTGTAATGGACATGCTCACTAACCGGCTCAGGCAGTGGGCCTCTTGTTGGCGACACCCACACACTCTACCTTGTGCAATAAAGTCTGCGTCTCTGTTCATCATCTCATTACTGTACACATGTTCAGTGTCTTTCTTGTACCTCAGTCGCCTCTGTCTGTGTATCGCTGTCAGGTATTAAAATTCAAATAAATTTAAATAAAAGAGCAAATATATGTAGTTGTTCAAATTGCACCTGGACTACACACAAATGCATGGACACCACTTGTTACTTCATTCACCAGGTAATGCTGAAGTCAAGTTAAAGCTTCCCTAAAAACCTTCAGACCTGAAGAATGAGTCTGCTGTACGCGTATGACGTGTTCATTACTGGACCAGTTACGTACTGCACGCAAGGTTTAAAATAAAAAAAAAAAAGGATTCCATTTTTGTCCAAAAGTGTCTTTTATAAGCTTCATGTCACTCAGTGTTACTAAAACGTCTCTTCTTCATGCACGTCTCTGTCTCAACTACATTTTGGTGGAGTGAATTCCTCTTTAAAAAATCTTGATTAATTGCTCTTACATCTACTTTTAAAAGTAGGACCAAAATCATGTCAATCTGAGAATTTTTGCCCACTTAGGATCGATTTCCTCCTCTGAGACGCTCAGTAAATTCGTCCACTGCTGGATTTTGTCTTACCTGCTGCTGTGTGCTCAGTGTTGTGTTTTATCGGACGTGACATGTTTGTATATTTGTACAGGGCAAACATTTTAAAAATGATGCAAAAAAAATGCTCATTTCCCCTACTGTCAGTGATGTTAAATTGACTTGTTTAAGTCCAGTAAACTACCTCATCTGGGGTTCTGTCCATCTGTCCTCTGAGAGACGTCATAATAGTTAAAAGCTTAAAATTAAAGCTGCTTGTAAATCTTAAGAACAAACAAACTCACCTGGATTGTAAATCAGAAGGTTTGAGGCTCAGCTCCTCCACTGGAACTCCTGAAGAAGTAAATGTGAACGCAGCTCATTAGACCACAGACTTTATTCTGACAGATCCTTTGATTCCAAACCATCCTAACCTGTTTGATCAGTTTGAGTCATGCCTGTTGTATGTATGCTGTATGTTAATTCATCAGGAATTCATCAGGACAGAGGTTCAGACCATATCATTTACAATTTCTATGGCATTGGGCAGACACACCTGAGAAACATTTGAAAGAAATGAAACATTTGAAAAAAAAATTGTTTTCATGGAAAGAAAACATCTTCACTAGTGATACAGGAGGGAGAGACTCTGATGAGACTCTGTTATGGGGGCTTTAAACAGCTTTTACCGGAGCAGTCTGATTAGGATGATGTCATGCAGCCACATGTCTATAAGTTTTATCTGTGTGCACAAACCATTCAGACAGCTGCTTCTGATTTCAACATTTCACTTTTCCACTGTTTAAAACTACAAAAACCTGTAAAACTAATCCGAACCCTCACACCCTCTATAACATGCAGCCCGCTTTACGGCTCTCAGTGTGGTAAACAGTGATGTCTGTGCAGTCCTACTCCTGACTCCTGAAAGGACGAGTAGAAAGGTTTCTATAGGTTGTCCTATGTTGAGCTGTGAAGATTTTCAGTCCTGAATGAGCTTTGATCCCGATTCCTACAGAAACAGCCGTGTCCACACGTAGCTGCGTATTTTTTATCTGAGTCCAGTTCATTATTGAACGCTCAGGTAGACTGTAGGAAACTCCAGTCCTGAACTATCGAGCGACTGCAGTCACGAGTCCCCAGAGAACAGCTGTCTGCATCAGCCGAGGACAGGACCGCCTTCGTGGAAAAGTGGAACCGTCCCCAGTCACCACACGCGTCCCAGACAGACCACACAGGGCTCCATGTGACCAGATCTCCAACCAGAAGAGGGACACCAGGACGAGTCAGACAGGTCCAGAGGACATTGGGGGTCTGGATCACTGGCAGCTCAGGACCGACATGTATAGTGAGAGAGAGAGACAGGGAGAGAAGAGGAGAGAGCAGAAGAGAAGGAGAGATGGCAGTTAGGTCTGGTCACAGTCACACAATGTATAATATGAATGTATATTTAGTGCAGAGTGCAAGCAGGGACTCCGGCAGGACTAACTATAACAGCATAACTAAAAGGGAGGAGCCAGAAGGAAACACAGACATGAGGGGGAACTGAGATGTAAAGCAACCAATCACCTCACCGTCAACAAACCTGAGTGAACAATGAGAGTGGGGAGGACAGCATCTAAACATAGCAGTTCACCAGAATACTCTACGTCCATGAGTCCCCCAGATCTGCTCCTTTACCTAAGGCTCATCTATTTACAAACATGCTGCGCTAAATAAATAGGTTTTTAGCCTAGACTTAAACACTGAGACAGTGTCTGAGTCCCGAACATTAACAGGAAGACTATTCCATAACTTTGGGGCTTTGTAAGAAAAAGCTCTGCCCCCTGCTGTAGTTTTAATAATACGTGGTACTGACAGGCAGCCTGCATCCTTTGATCGAAGTAGGCGTGGCGGATCGTAAGACACTAACAGTTCACTCAGATACTGCGGCGCGAGACCATTTAGTGCTTTATACGTCAAAAGTAGTATCTTGAAATCGATGCGAAATTTGACAGGGAGCCAATGCAGTGTAGATAAGATAGGGGTGATGTGCTCGTATCTTCTGGTTCTAGTGAGGACTCTCGCTGCTGCATTCTGGACTAACTGAAGCTTGTTTATACACCTAGTTGAACAACCAGACAGTAAGGCGTTACAATAGTCCAACCTAGAGATGATAAAAACATGAACTAGTTTTTCTGCATTGTTTATTGACAGTAAATTTCTTACCTTGGAAATATTTCTGAAGTGAAAGAAAGCTTTCCTGGCAATATGATCTACATGAGCTTCAAACGAAAGGCTGGAATCTATAATCACACCAAGGTTTTTTACTGTTGCATTTGATGGAACAGAAACGCATCTAAAGTTACAGTGTGATCAGAAAGCTTACTTCTAGCTGCTTGTGGTCCTATGACAACAATCAAATCACTCCTTCAGCCACTGCCCACAATCTTGGGGTAACCATGGACAATCATCAGTCATTTTCCCCACACATCGCTAACCTTACTCGCTCCCATTTCTTTCTTCACAGGCTACTTAGGTGCTTGTTCAGGCCTCGTCCACACGAAGCCAGTGCGTTCCCTATCCGATCTTTTTTTTCCCTCGTTCAAAAAAAAAAATTCCGTAAACACGGCATCGTCTCAAGAAATATCTGCGTACACACGAAACCACTGAAAACGGTGTAGTATATATGCCAGACCAGTATGGGGCGCTGTAATTCTGCCATAGAGATACACTATACACGGAGAAGAAGACTTTGAGCATGTGCATAACCTTGCGCGTTGTATACGAACCAAAAAGACGAAGACGACGAAGATGGCGAACGCAACTACTTCAAAAGCAAGAGTGGAGTCTTTCGTGTGGACTGACGACGAAGTCGAACTTTTACTCACAGTCACACTCGACTACAAGTCCACTAAGCTCCAAGAAAACGTGGACTGGGAGTCGTGTCACTCCAAATATAGAGATATAATGGCCGCGTTTCAGGCACAGTATCCGAAGGAGCTAACCACTAAGGATTTCCCTCACGATGCTACCATGGTCTCAAAAGCCCAAGTCACCGCCAAGCTGAAAAATATACGCAGCAAATACAGGCTTGCGGTGGACACGGGGCGTCGAAGTGGTCAAGGACGGGTAGTCCTCATATTTTATGAGCTTTGCGAGGAGATCTGGGGTGGTTCGCCTGCTACACGCTCCATTGATGCCGGCATCGAGACGGGTGACCTGGAAGAGTCGTCTACATCGACAGTGGAGCGGTCTTCCGATTCTCCAAACTCCACTGAATCCTTGGACTGTCTTACATCTGTGGTTGTAAAGCAGCGCCGGGATTTGCTCCAGGTAAAATTGTCTACAGGTTTATGATTTCAAGCTTAACGAGTATGAATGTGTGAGGCACTATGTAAAGCGCTTTGTTGGCCATGGGTCTGTTGAAAGTGCTGTATAAATGCAGTCCATTTACATATGATACAGTATTGTATATAGTATATGATGACACAATCAACTTTGAGGTGAACTATTCCTTTAATTTTAGTTCAATTGATGCATTTGTTTAAATGTACGTAAAATCAATTGTGTGCAACCACTTACCATAACATTTAGTAAATTCAACGAATTTGTTTTTTTTTGTCAGTATAGTAGGATGGATGCATGTTCTTTGTGTAGGTGTGTTGGTTTACTGCATTATTCACATAGCTTTCTGAACTTATTTTGCATAGTAATAATGCTCATTTTCTCTGCTTTATTCAAGGTAAAGTTGAACAGCCATAGAGGAGACAGGCTGAAGAGGAAGGTTCCCAGCGACCCAGCAGAGGAGGACCTTAAAATAAAGAGGAGGATGTTGGAGTTGATGGAGGACTCTTCTAGACGCAACGCCGACAACATGCTGCAGATAAATACAAACATTGCGAACATTACCAGCACCATTCAGGAGGGTTTTTCCATAATGAGGGAATTATTCCAGCATCAATTTACACCCACCCACAGCAGCAGTGGTCAATTCCCAGGGCACCCTCCATCATTCATGAACACAACACCACACCCTACAACACCAGCCTTACTGCACACACCTTGGCCTGATAAACCAGCAAACCAACCTCGACAGTACCGCCCTGAATGCCACACACCTACACCACATGTCACCCCACATCGGCAAACATCTTTTTCATACACACATGCACTGCAGCAAGATGACACAGAGTGACTGTCCTGTTACACTACGTAATTCTTGATTGTATATAGTTTTCAGTTCTGTGCACGGTTGCACTGTGTACAGTTTGACCTGTTTTGTGAGTTTATTTTACCTAACAAAAACAGGTCAAACTGTACACAGTGCAACCGTGTACCGTGTAGTTGTATATAGTTATTGTGTTTTGTGCACTGTTGCACTTTATACCTGTTTATACCTGTTCTTTTTTTTATGTTTCTTTGACCTAAATATTTATTTTCCAATAAAAAAAAAATTCTGGAATTTTGCAGTCATTTATTTTCACTATTCAACAAATGCAACACAACACTTTCAAAAGAATCATTAGGTTTTAATCGCACATTTTCCAAATGTAAATAGTGTAAATACTTTTGTAAAAAAAAAGAAAAACTGATCTAAATAGTAAAAAAAAAATTGATGCCCAGCATTTAAGGGTCAAGGTACTTTGTGAGTACTCTCCTCACTCTCTTTCCCTCTCCTTCATTACAGTCTGTGAGGTAGTTGTTGCATTGTGTAGGAGGCTGTAAGTCTTTCTCACCTTGCATCGTTCCCAACACACTGTGTTCAGCCACAGTCTCCTTACAGTTTTCACAAAAATTGTGGAGAACAAAGCAAGCGTAAATGACAAAGGGCAGGTCCTGCAAGTTGATGTCCATAGGCCTTTTCAGTGCAGCAAATCTGGCTTTGAGACGACCAAAAGCACACTCAATGACCATCCGTGCCCTGCACAAACTTAACCCAAAGTACTGTTCTTGAGGTGTGGAGCCACCGTTTGCATATTCCTTCATCAAGTAAGGCAGCAGAGGGTAGGCTGGGTCACCAAGAAGATAAATTGGTATGTCCTCTTCGTTGTCCACAATCTGTTTTTTCAGAGGAGGGATCTGGCCAGTCTTAAAGTCCAGGTTGAGCTTTGAATTAGCAAAAACCCGTGCATCATGTACACTCCCGGGCCACTTTATCACAACATCCATAAATCTGTACTTATAATCACAGACCGCCTGTACATTGAGAGAATGTTTGCCTTTCCTGATGATGTAGCCCATCGAGTTGGTTGACGGCTGCTTGATTTCTATGTGTGTGCCGTCGACCGCTCCCAAACACTGTGGCATGCCATGAGCACGATGGAAACGCAAAACCAGATCCTCGGCCTCGGACTCCGTAAAAGTCAACTTGATGTACTTTGGACCCATGTGGACAGCGATCGCTTTACACGTTTGCCTGACAACAACAGACACAGCCTGTCGCGACACGCCGAAGGCGTCAGCAGTCTTCCTTAGCCGTCCCTCGTCACTCAAATAATACAGAGTTAACGCAACCCTTTTGAGTGTAGTAATTGGTGCCCTCATGTTCCTCGCTCAGGGTGATGAGAGATGCTTTGGACATGCGGAAATTCTCCCTCCATTCATCTTCCACAACAACGCCATTGACAAAGCTGTTCCACCAACTGCTAGTTCTATCTGGTCTTTTCCAAAATTTTCTCCTGCTTGCTCTCCTGGTTGTCTTCCGCGGTGGACCTAAGAGCATGCGGCATACGGTGTTGTCCATTATCGCTTGTTGCTCTTCACAGTTGCATAGAAGCATTAGATTTAGCTGTAATAAAGCTAGTAGGCTTTTTAGTAGCAACACGAACACAATCATGTAGTCTGCCATTATTGTTGTTGCTGTTGCGTGTGACGCAGCCGACACATGATGTGATGACATCATCGTTTCACAAAATATACGGATTGGCTGTAAACACGAAACTGCAAGGGTGGCGTTTTCAGATTTATCCACCTTGGGACCCGGTTTCAAAAAATAGCGGTTTCAGTCTCCTAAAACGCCGGATCCGTGTGGACGAAATGCCCATACGATAAGAAATTTATACATATACAGTGAAATGCGTCTCCATGTGGACAGGGCCTCAGTCCCTTGTTATTTCCAGACTGGACTACTGCAACTCACTCCTGGCTGGCCTGCCTCTGTTCACAACTCGTCCTCTGCAACTGATCCAGAATGCAGCAGCACGTCTTGTTTTCAACCTTCCCAAGTTCTCCCACACCACCCCACTCCTCCGCTCCTCGCACTGGCTTCCTGTAGTTGCCCGCATCAAATTCAAAGCACTGATGCTTGCCTACAAAGCTAAAAATGGCCCAGCACCCACTTACCTCTAGATAAGAGCGTCTGCCAGATGCCTAAATGTAAATGTATGACCAGCACTTCTGTCTTATCAGGATTAAGCACAAGGAAGTTAATTAACATCCAATCTCTTACGTCCTGCACACATTGATTAACTTTAGTAGGCTGGTTTTTATACAAACTGGTTTGTATACAATCTGGTTTTGCTGAGATGTATAATTGTGTGTCATCAGCATAACAATGAAAACTAATACCATGCTTACGATTTATGTTGCCCAGAGGGAACATGTAAAGGGTAAAAAGCATTGGGCCTAAAACTGAGCCCTGTGGAACATCAAACTCCACTTGAGAACATGAGGAATGGTCACCATCTAAATCTACAAACTGATAACGATCAGTTAAATAGGATCTGAGCCAGGAGAGGTCAGTTCCCTTAATTCCTACTACCTTTTCTAATCTGTGAAGGAGAATACTATGATCAATGGTGTCAAAAGCTGCACTGAGGTCCAGTAACACAAGTATAGTTACGCAACCCTGATCAGAGGCCCATAGGAGGTTGTTTACTACTTTAACAAATGCTGTCTCTGTGCTGTGATGAGGCCTAAATCCTGACTGATACACTTCATTTATGCTATTTCTATGTACATATGAACATAGCTGCTGTGATACTACCTTTTCCAGAATCTTAGATATAGAAGGGAGGTTTGATATCGGCCTGTAAATGGACAGCTGACAGGGGTCAAGGTCAGGTTTCTTAATTAGTGGTTTAATAACTGCTAACACTACTGAGTGAACAGTTAATTATTTTCAACAGGGGTTCTATTATTGCTTGTACTATCTGCTTGAGAAAATGTGTCGGTATAGGATCTAATACACAGGTTGATGATTTTGAAGAAGAGATGAGTGATATTAGTTCTCTCGCTTCAAGGGGAGTAAAGTGTTCTAAGTTCTGATGTGTGTGGTTAGTTCATTATCTGCATGTTAGAATTATTTTATATATAAAGAAGTTATTTCTACTCTCTTGCTCTCTTCCTCATAGATCTGATATTAAGGTGTTAAATCTTTGCTGCTGCTATCTTCCTGTCTCCTCTTGCATCTGTTCCTAAAGGTGTGAGCGCTCCCACGCTCACCTTCCCATTCTCTCCTTATGTCTCTCTCTCTCTCTCTGTCTCCTTCCCCCTCTTCCCCTAACTCGAGCCAACATCCTGTGATCCTTCACCTGGATGGACACCCCTCTGTCTTCCTCTCCTTTGATTCTTCAGGATATCACCAGGACATTTCCAATGGTTTATGTTCTTTGTAATAACATATGTCGATGGCACAGGCGTTTGGTCAAACATATATATAAACCCCATCTTTTGCTGCTAATAAAGAGAGACTTTTCTGACAGACAACGTGTGTGTGTGTGTTTGACTGAGTCTCTCCTGGCGCCAGAAAAGATTACCGGAGCACAGCGGACAGACCGAGCAACTCGCTTCTTCTACTACGAAACTTTAGAAAACTTTACAATCTGGGGGCTCGTCCAATCTTTTCTCTCCAGGAAGGTAAATTAAGCATTATTTTTGCTATTGTACTTCCTTCCTTGGTCAGAAAAGTGTTTGAACCTATGGTTTAATTACGTTGTAAATTGGCGTATATTTGGGGTATATTTTGGAAAAAACTATTTATGCGTGTTTATTACTTTTTGTCTTGTGTTGTGGTTGAGTATTGCATTCTCTAGGGCTCGTATCTCCCTCTCTAATTCTTCAACTGCCCCTTTTTTATTGCATTTGTGTGTGCTGTATATTGCTGGCAAAAAGTTTTCATTTGTGCTTTCCCCACCTCCCACCATGTGCCTAAGGATGTGAAGTCCCCTTTCCTTCTTCTCCATTCTTCCCCAAAAATTTCTTCCCTAAAAATTTAAAACAGAAATGTTGATCTTGGAGCAGTTTCAAGTTAAAACACCAGTAAAATCGAGGTTTTGCTTTGTCAGACAATATAAAATTTATTGTAGCCATGTGGTGATCTGAAAACCCTCTGAAAATGATCTGAAAATGGGGTGAATGGAACTTTTCAAGATTTTGTTTCTGTCTGTTTTTGTGATGTAAAATCTGACCAATCTTGCAGCACTTATTCTTGTGTCAGTGGTTTTAATCCATGTGTATTGTTTTATTCCTTGGTCCCTTGCCCTCCAGGGATCTATAAGTCCACATGTTTTGACTATGTCATTTAGAACCTCAGCAGATTGAAAATGTGTGTATGAAAGCCCAACAGCACCCCCTAGCGGTATATTAAAATATACCGTTTACTCATTCAGACAAGTCCAGGCATGCCCAAAGACAACTTCCAGAGGCTAGGTTGGCCTGACTTGTTCTCAGTGCACATTCTGGACTATTGCATGTTTATTCCTGTGAGTGATTGATTAAAAGTAAGTCACCTGTTTACATGTTATACTGTTCAAATTATTATATTTTGCATTTAGCATATAAATACATTGTTGACTGTTCCGATTACATTAACAATTACAGCATTGGTTGCTAACTGATTCTAAATAGTGCTGCTAGCTTGCGTCCTGTAGTTAGTTAGTAATTTAAGATATAAAGCACAATTGAAGCACTGTCATTCTGTTGTAATCAATGTGAGGTATTTAAGGCAACGCATTGCCCCAATACTATGTAACCTGTAGTATATACCTTAATCTTGTTTATTGTTTATCCTGTTTGTATAATACTTCTTGATACCATCTGTATTATTGTTTACCATTGATAATGTGTTATCATATCCCTTTTTATGTTATTGTAGACCACACACACACACACACATACCCATCCATAACCACCCCCTACTACCAAATGCATGCAAGAATAATCCAAATAAACCCTTCCGCTGGAACCACCTCTCTTGCCTTCAGTTTCTCTAACCGGAAACTCGCACCACCATTTCCATTGGTACTCTACGCGAACCCTTGAGCTACACAGAAGCTCGCACATGGTCCTTCGAGCCGGATAGTACTGCAATGGAGATGGAACCCGATACTGCCATCCCTGCAGACCCTGTGGTCCGACCCCGCTCCCAAAGAGAGAGATATCTTCCAGCCCGCCTTGAGGATTATGAAGTCCAGCTCCCGCCGCAACTGCATTCAGCCTCACCTCCCACTGATCCCCCTTTACTGGGATAATCCAGACGCTCCTCTGCATCCATCTCATCCGGGACAGCCTCGCACACTACATCCAGATCCCGCTACAGTGCATCAGGTAGATCTCCAAGGCATGAACTCTCTGACTTCCAAGCAGCAATGTTGGAGAGATCGAAAGCACTAGAGTTGGAGGAGCTGCAACATCAGCTGGCAGAGGACGTGAACGCCGATGAGGAATGTCAGAGACTTGATGACCAGACCAGAGATGCCCTTAGAGCCAGAGAAGCTCTGACTAGAAGAATTGAGACACGCCGTCATCTCCAAAGAGCACAAAACGAGTTAGAGCTTGCGAAGCTTGTCACTTCCCTACTCAAACAGAATACCAATGATGTGAATCAGCATGGACTGCAGTCTAGTACTAACAGTCCTCCCCCTGCTGTATTACCTGATATAAGCGTACCTCCTGAGACAGCAGTTACAGGAGATTTCTTCGTATTATCTGACACTAAAATGCAGGCTCAATCCACACCTCATCCTGCCTTGTCTGGGCCATGGGCTCCAGCTTCGGCCCCTCGAATCCCACAGGCAGTGCTGACCACACACTTAGGAGCCGCATACCCCTCAAGAGCACAAGACATTTCTACCGAGGCACCTCTTCCCAAAGGAGTAACCTGGTCATCTCCTCCTCTAGCCCCCGCTCCATCTACACTGGATTTTAGAGCATCTGACAATGTTCCATCACCCATATTCTCAATGACAGGTTCAGTGCAGCCAACTCCTCCTGCCAACACGACAACCTTAGCGGCTTCTGTTAATCCCGCGCCACCTAATTTGTTCTATCCTCATTCTCATATGGAATTACCTCAGTCCATTCCACCTCCAATACCCCAACCTAGGCTAGAAATGTTAGCTGCTTCTGCCTATGGTGTCCCAAAACCGGTCATTCCAACCTTTGAAACTGGACGCGAAAGCGATTTCGCCTTGCTCAAAATGGCACTGGACAATCTGATGAATAATCAGCAGCATCTAAGTGAACAGTACAAGTACCAACATGTCCCTTTGCACCCGAAGGAAAAATTAACCTCTATCTTTTACTCAACTGACAACACCTCGCCTGGGCAGGGACAGACGACAGTTAAGTCATCCAAGTTCCACCCGTACTGTCCATATTGCAACAGTAAAGACCATTTTTTAAATTCTTGTCCTACTTTTAAGCTGCTGAACACAGAGCAGATGAATACATGGATAACAGTTGGAAAGCGTTGCTGGAAATGTGGAAGGACTCATGCTGCCAATAACTGCACTCTGAAGCGTGGATGCAAGACCTGTAAAGAGTTGCACCTGACCATTCTTCATGAAATGGCTCGACAATCTCAAAGGAGTGTTCTAATGGTGAATGTTCCCACAGCCAATGTATATTTCGACCATCCAAACCGATCTTCCAAAGTCATGCTTAAGGTACTTAAGGTCCTACTGCACAACAATGATAAGGTCCTGGAAACATATGCAGTACTGGACGATGGGTCTGAGCGTACCATCATACTGCCTTCAGCTGTGGAACAATTAAACCTCCGCACCGAGCCCGAAATGATCACTTTACGTACAGTTCGTCAAGATGTAATCGAGCTGAATAGAGCTTCTGTTTCCTTCTCTGTTTCACCTTTGAACAGACCAACTCTGTGGTAAAGCGAGAACCACCACTCGCTTACAGACGGGGTAATTGTTCTTAACAAGATGGTAAATTATGGCTTTACCCGCAATAGCACTTCAGTGCAAAGTGAAATTTATTTACAGTGCACAGGAAAATGTACAGTCCACGGGTGCAGTATATTTACAGGTGTGAAGACAAAACAGGGGAGAGGGAGAAAAAAACCCAAAGTACCAAAAAAAAATACAAAACAGCAAAATAAAGGGGGGAACAAATCCAAAAGTATATACAACCTGTATCCACAATATACTGATGTAAGCAAAATAGCTCGAGGCACCACCGTTGCACTCTCGCTTCGACTTGGTAAACAAGCAATTATGTGGAGTCTGGTCTCTTCTTTTATAGGCCAGACTCCGCCCCTTCCTGGGACTTCTCATCTTATACGGTAAAACAGTTCAGCAAGACCACATTACTTTACTCTTATTGTCTGGTTCATCACTTTTAATACAAAACTGGCATATGTTTAGCAAAAAAAATGTAAAATAAAATAAGCTTTCCATTATGTATCATTCTGTTTAAAAAATGCATTTTTGCAAACCCCCACATTCAGGCACCCCTCCTGACATGACATAATGGTACGGCCGGACTCCGGTGCGCTGTGCCGGCGCGGCGCATTCAGTGACGTCATAACTGCCCGCCGCCCGGCTGCTCTGTTTGGCCGACTCAGCGTTGCACACCGGAGTGCCGACCCTCGCACACCTGGTTACACACAGTTAAACCAAAAAAAAAAAAAAAGATGTTATAGAAAAAAAAATGACATGGGAGTGTGAAATGTCCGGAATTATGAACACGGCCGGCGGCAGAAACAGCGGGAGGGGAAATAACGTGATTTTTTTTTTCTAGCGGTAAGCGTGCGCATGTGTGTGTGTGTGAGAGAGAGAGTGTATGTGTATGGGTGTGTGTGTGTGTGTGTGTGTGTGTGTGTGTGTGTGTGTGTGTGTTTGTGTGTGCGCGTGCGTGGAAGAGAGCGCGAGTGTATGTGTGTAGGCGTGACTGAGAGAGAATGTATGTGTGCCAGTGTTGTCCAGCAGGGACATTTAGTCCAGCTTTGTCACATTACCTTCCCCTTCTCCAAGCCGCGGACTGGCCGGGAACCGGGACAGGTAGTCGGCGATTACATTCTGTTTGCCTGGTCGATGACGTATTTTAAACTTGTAAGGTTAAAGAGCTAAGCACCACCTTGTAACTCTGGCATTGTGATCTTTCATCGTTTGTATCCAGGTCAGTGCTCTATGGTCGGTTTCAAGATCGAATTCTCGGCCAAGGAGGTAATAACGTAAGCTGTCAAGGCCCCGTTTGATGGCGAGACCCTCTTTCTCTACTGCTGAATATCGGGTTTCTCTTGGCAACAGCTTGCGACTGAGGTAAACAACAGGTGTTTCTTCTCCTGTATCCCCTTGTGCCAGCACTGCTCCAAGTCCTGTGGCGGAGGCATCTACTTGCACCAGGAACCGCTGTGAGAAATTTGGGCTCTGTAGGACTGGGCTAGAACACATCTTTTCTTTTAAAATATTAAATGCTGTTTCACAGCTAACTGTCCATGAAATTGGATTGCGCACTGATTTACTTAATAAGTCAGTCAGGGGCACTGCAATCGAGGCAAAATTTTTCACGAATCTTCTGTACCAGCCCACTAACCCCAGGAAAGACCTCACCTCCTTCTTTGTTCTGGGTCTTGGGCTTCGCCGAATTGCCTCCACCTTGTCCACTTGTGGTCGCAGCTGGCCATTGCCCAGGTGATATCCAAGGTAACTAGCTTCCTGACGCGCCCACTCACATTTCTTTACGTTCAGTGTCAATCCTGCTGCTTGTATCTTTCTCAGGGTCTGCTGCACATGTTGTAGATGCTCCGGCCAGGAGTTACTGTGGATGACTATGTCATCCAAATAAGCAGCAGACCATTCTTCACAGCCTTGGAGAACTCGATCCATCAGCCTCTGAAACGTGGCAGGTGCTCCATGCAGGCCAAAAGGCAGGACAGTAAATTGGTACAGCCCCAGAGGTGTCCAAAATGCTGTATATGGTCTGGAGGCTGGATCAAGGGGCACCTGCCAGTAACCCTTGCACAGATCCAGGGTGGTGATAAACTGGGCTCGTCCTATTTTCTCCAGCAGATCATCAATACGTGGCATTGGGTAGGCATCAAACATTCGTCTGGGGATTCAATCTACGGAAGTCGATGCAGACACGCAGGGTCCCATCCTTCTTTGGGACGATTACCATGGGGCTGCTCCATTCACTCACCGAGGGCTCTATTACTCTTAGCTCCAACATCATCTTAATCTCCTCCCTTAGAGGTTCCACCAGCCTTTCTGGTACACGGTAGGGCCGTTGTCTTGAAGGTGTTGGGTCGGTCAGGTGTAGGACATGCTGGATCATTTTTGTTTGCCCAGGCCTCTGGCAGAACAAAGCAGGAAACTGGTTCAAGAGGTTCTGTAGCTCTTGTCTTTTTGTGTCATCCAGGTGGTCCAAGCTCACCACTGACGGTTGTCTTTGAGCTCTTATCTCTGAACCATCATCCTCCACGTCTTCCACCTTCCGTACCAGAAGAGATGTCTCTGGCGCCTTACCGGTCGACTCTTTCCACTCTTTTAGTAAGTTCACGTGGTAAGGCTGTTTGGCTTTACCTTTGTCAGGGTGATGAATCTCATAAGTCACTGGCCCCATCTTGCGGACCACTGTGTACGGTCCTTCCCACTTTGCTAACAGTTTATTTGCTGATGTTGGTAGTAGGAGTAGTACTTTCTGCCCTGGCTGGAACTCTCGAAGTCTTGCATGCTTGTCGTACCACTGTTTTTGAGCCTTTTGTGCCTCTTGTAGGTTTTCTTTTGCTTGTTCCCGGTACTTCTCAAGTCGATCCCGCATCTCTAGCACATACTGCACTATGTCACTCCCCTCAGGTCTAGATGCCGGGTCATCCCAGGCATTTCTTAGTAGGTCCAACGGCCCCTGGACTTGCCAGCCATAGAGGAGTTTGAATGGTGAGAAACCGGTTGAGGCTTGAGGTACTTCCCTATAAGCAAAAAGTACAAAAGGCAGCCATTTGTCCCAATCACATCCTGTGCCTGCAACGAACTTACGTAGCATGCTCTTCAGGGTTTGATTAAACCTCTCGACCAGTCCATCCGTCTGTGGATGATAAGGGTTTGTTCTGATGGCAGTAATGCCCAGTTGACGGTTCAGTTGCTCCATTAGCCGTGAGGTAAAATTGGTTCCATGGTCCGTCAGGATCTTCTCTGGGAAGCCCACCCTGGAAAAAAGTTGGACGAGAGCATGAATAATTTTAGGTGTGGTAATGGATCGTAATGGGAAGGCTTCTGGATATCTCGTAGCATAATCACTGACCACCAGGATGTACCGATGTCCTGCACTACTCCTTTCAAGTGGGCCTACAATGTCCATGGCAATTCGTCTGAACGGAGCAGAGATCACAGGGATGCAGGGGTGCTTTTCCCCCCTGGGAAACAACACTGGTCTTTTGACAGATGGCACATGTGTTGCAATATGTCTGTACATCAGTAAATAGTGTGGGCCAGTAAAACCGTGAACTAATGCGTGCGTATGTCTTCTGCTGGCCAAGGTGGCCAGCCCAGGGGACAGTGTGTGCTAAATGTAAAATAATTTGACGGCAGCAAGTTGGAACAACTAAACGCATCACATCGTTTGTTAGTAGATACAACACTCCATTCAAAACCACACACTTTTCATTGCACAAGTTAGTTGCATTTTTACAGCCAGCCTTCTCAAAGAGCGACTTTAAAGTCCTCTGGGATCCTCCAGCCACTAATACCAAGACCATCCACAGAAGGTTTGGAGGCTGGGGTACCCAGGTACTTTTCTAACCGCCACTGACGGCGTGACTTCCTAGGACCCTTAGTCCCGCCCTGCAACAGACTACTGTCTAAGTCTGGCAGAGGCTGCAGACCTGCCTTGGCTTGTGCCCGAGTGACAACTGGACATGACACATTACCTGGAACAGACAGAGTAACAGCTTCAGCATTCTTTGTGGTTTGTAACAGTTCTGTTAAAACAGGTAAATCTCGACCCAGAATCATATCCGCTGGCAAGTTATCAATTACGGCAACATTTAATAAATACAATTGATCATGTACCTCCACAATAACCTCAGCTTGAGGACACTGCTTTACATCCCCGTGTACACACTGAACGGCAGTGGTGTTCACATAATTGACATTAGACAAAAAGGATGATTTTAACAATGAAATAGAACTGCCAGTGTCCAAAAGAGCCTGCAACAAATGTCAGTTAACCATTACATGGCACATATTTTGACTCTCCTCAACAGAGTCCCTCACATTGTCCTCCTCTCTAGGAACATAACAAAACCCAGTCAGTTTTGCTTTTCGCACAGGACCCTGGTTGCTGGCAATAAAAGCAGATTAAACCTTTACCCCCAGATGACTCTTGTGTAGTCTTTGTATGAACAATATGGCCTTTCTCTGCCGCAGAGCTATCAGAAACAGCACGTACAGTACCTCTAGGTGGTTGGGTGCGTAGACCTCCACGGTGTGCATTCATGTTCTGTTGAGCCAGCTTCGCCGCCGCCAGCCCACTTGTTGGCTCATGCTCCCGTACCCATGTGCGAGCATCAACTGGAAGCACACGGAGAAACTGCTCCAAGATGATAGCCTCACCGATCTCCTCCTTAGAGTGAGTCTCAGGACGTACCCATCGTTGATAGAGGTTTCTTAAGCGGTGGTAGGTTTCTGTCGGTGACTCACCCACTGGAACAGAGGATGCTCTGAAGCGCTGGCGGTAGGTCTCTGGTGAGATGTTAAATTTCTCCAGCAGTGCTTCCCTTAGCTCAGTGTATACCTCCGCCTGCTCCTCGTCCATCGCTAGGTATGCCTCCAGTGCTTGCCCTGTCAGCAATGGGACGAGTCGATAGCTCCACTCCTCCTCCGGCCACCTCCAGGTCCTAGCCATTCGCTCGAACCGCCGAAGATAGTTCTCAATGTCTTCTCCTTGCTGGAAAGCTGGCAGTTTTGGTTCATACTGTCGTACTGGCTGGCTTGGTGCAGGAACATTCCTGGGGTCTAGATCACGTGCTTGTATTTCCTCCGTGTTGCTGGTGTTGGTAGGTCCATTCGAAGGCTCTCCATGTCGAGGGAAGTCTCAGCAGGCCGTACAGACTGCAGAATGGACTCCCGAAGATCACGGAGCTCTCGCAGATATCTCTCTTCCCTCTGTTCTTGAGCATTTAGGAACTTGCGCATCAGAGCAGCCATCCCTTCATCAGACGTTGCACTGGATGCAATAGGCTTAGTCTGCGGTGACCTGGCCTTTGATGAGGCCCTAAGAAGGTCTGCAGCTGCCTCCTCTTCCTCCATAGACTCCATTGTGTCCCAAGCCACGTCCTCCTCCATCACTGACTTCACCTGGGACCGCAAACCCGTCCTGGATTTTTTCCCCTTTGGCACTGTCTTGCGGGTTGCCATCCCACTTCTGACACCAAATGTGGTAAAGCGAGAACCACCACTCGCTTACAGACGGGGTAATTGTTCTTAACAAGATGGTAAATGATGGCTCTACCCGCAATAGCACTTCAGTGCAAAGTGAAATTTATTTACAGTGCACAGGAAAATGTACAGTCCACGGGTGCAGTATATTTACAGGTGTGAAAACAAAACAGGGGAGAGGGAGAAAAAAACCCAAAGTACCAAAAAAATACGAAACAGCAAAATAAAGGGGGGAACAAATCCAAAAGTATATACAACCTGTATCCACAATATACTGATGTAAGCAAAATAGCTCGAGGCACCACCGTTGCACTCTCGCTTCGACTTGGTAAACAAGCAATTATGTGGAGTCTGGTCTCTTCTTTTATAGGCCAGACTCCGCCCCTTCCTGGGACTTCTCATCTTATACGGTAAAACAGTTCAGCAAGACCACATTACTTTACTCTTATTGTCTGGTTCATCACTTTTAATACAAAACTGGCATATGTTTAGCAAAAAAAATGTAAAATAAAATAAGCTTTCCATTATGTATCATTCTGTTTAAAAAATGCATTTTTGCAAACCCCCACATTCAGGCACCCCTCCTGACATGACATAATGGTACGGCCGGACTCCGGTGCGCTGTGCCGGCGCGGCGCAGTCAGTGACGTCATAACTGCCCGCCGCCCGGCTGCTCTGTTTGGCCGACTCAGCGTTGCACACCGAAGTGCCGACCCTCGCACACCTGGTTACACACAATTAAACCAAAAAAAAAAAAAAAATATTACAAAAAAAAAAATGACATGGGAGTGTGAAATGTCCGGAATTATGAACACGGGTGTAATGTCCACAATGTCCATGTGCCGTCGGAAGCGCGTGTGCACCCGCGCTGCCGGCGGCAGAAACAGCGGGAGGGGAATGAACGTGATTTTTTTTTTCTAGCGGTAAGCGTGTGCGTGTGAGAGAGAGAGTGTGTGTGTGTGTGTGTGTGCGTGTGCGTGCGTGAGTGAGTGTGGAAGAGAGCGCGAGTGTATGTGTGTAGGCGTGACTGAGAGAGAGTGTATGTGTGCCAGTGTTGTCCAGCAGGGACATTTAGTCCAGCTTTGTCACAAACTCGTAAATTCCAGATAAACAACGCCTTCACATCAGAGAACCTCAGACTTTCTGAACACTCCTATCCAGTTTCTACCCTCCAACGAAAATATGCCCATCTCAATTTTATTTTTTATTCAATTTTATTTATATAGCGCTTTTAACAATTGACATTGTCGCAAAGCAGCTTTACACAATAAAAAGAAGTAAGTTTTTATGCAATGTGTATGAATCAAAATGATAAGATTGTCCCTGATGAGCAAGCCGAGGGCGACGGTGGCAAGGGAAAAACTCCCTGAGATGGTAATAGGAAGAAACCTTGAGAGGAACCAGACTCAACAGGGAACCCATCCTCATCTGGGTGATAACGGAGAGCAGAGAATGATCAGCATAATAATGTGTACTGGAAGTTCAGTGTAACAGGAGATGTGTTAAAATTTAAATTAAAAGGAGTCCAGTTTGTTCCCGGAGGCTCAGGTAGACTGTAGGAGATTCCAGTCCTGAGCTATCGAACAACTGAAGTCACAGGTCCCCAGAGCATCAATCGATGATAGGACAGTCTTCATGGAAACCATCCCCAGCCACAAAGCGCATCCAGGCAGACCACACGGGGCATCCATGTGACGGGATCTCCAACCAGAAGCAGGACTCCAGGACGGGTTAGACGGCTTCAGAGGGCAGAGGGGTCTGGATCACTGGCAACTCAGGAGCGAACATGTATAGCTCGACAGAGAGAGGGAAAGGAGAGAGGGAGAGAGAGAGAGAGCAGAAAAGGAGAGAACAGAAAATAAGGAGAGATGGCAGTTAGGTATGGTCACAGTCAACATGTATAAGGTGAATGTATATTAGTGCAAAGTGCAAGCAGGGACTCCGGCAGGACTAACTATAACAGCATAACTAAAAGGGAGAGCCAGAAGGAAACACAAACATGAGGGCTCCCTGAGATGTAAAGCAACCAATCACCTCACCGTCAACAAACCTGAGTGAACAATGAGAGTGGGGAGGACAGCATCTAAACATACCAGTTCACCAGAATACTCTACGTCCATGAGTCCCCCAGATCTGCTCCTTTACCTAAGGTTAATCTATTTACAAACATGCTGCGCTAAATAAATAAGTTTTTAGCCTAGACTTAAACACTGAGACTGTGTCTGAGTCCCGAACATTAACAGGAAGACTATTCCATAACTTTGGGGCTTTGTAAGAAAAAGCTCTGCCCCCTGCTGTAGTTTTAATAATACGTGGTACTGACAGGCAGCCTGCATCCTTTGATCGAAGTAGGCGTGGCGGATCGTAAGACACTAACAGTTCACTCAGATACTGTGGCGCGAGACCATTTAGTGCTTTAAATGTCAAAAGTAGTATCTTGAAATCGATGCGAAATTTCACAGGGAGCCAATGCAGTGTAGATAAGATAGGGGTGATGTGCTCGTATCTTCTGGTTCTAGTGAGGACTCTCGCTGCTGCATTCTGTACTAACTGAAGCTTGTTTATACACCTAGTTGAACAACCAGACAGTAAGGCGTTACAATAGTCCAACCTAGAGGTGATAAAAGCATCAACTAGTTTTTCTGCATCATTTAGTGACAATATGTTTCTTATCTTGGCAATATTTCTAAGGTGAAAGAAAGCTATCCTGGTGATATTATCTACATGAGCTTCAAACGAAAGGCTGGAATCTATAATCACACCGAGGTCTTTAACTGTTGCACTTGATGGAACAGAAAGGCCATCTAAAGTTACAGTGTGATCAGAAAGCTTACTTCTAGCTACTTGTGGTCCTATGACTAGAACTTCTGTCTTATCAGGATTAAGCAGAAGAAAATTAATTAACATCCAATCTCGTATGTCCTGCACACACTGCTCAATTTAGCAAACTGGTTTTTCTCATCTGGTTTTGCTGAGACATATAATTGTGTGTCATCAGCATAACAATGAAAACTAATACCATGTTTACGAATTATGTTGCCCAGAGGAAGCATGTAAAGGGAAAAAAGCAGTGGGCCTAAAACTGAGCCCTGTGGAACACCAAACTCCACTTGAGAACATGAGGAATGGTCACCATCTAAATCTACAAACTGATAACGATCAGTCAAGTAGGATCTGAGCCACAAGAGGGCAGTTCCCTTAATTCCAACTACCTTTTCTAATCTGTGAAGGAGAATACTATGATCAATGGTGTCAAAAGCTGCACTGAGGTCCAGTAACACAAGTATAGTGACGCAACCCTGATCAGAGGCCCATAGGAGGTCGTTTACTACTTTAACAAGTGCTGTCTCTGTGCTGTGATGAGGCCTAAATCCTGACTGATACAGTTCATTTATGCTATTTCTGTGTAGATGTGAACATAGCTGCTGTGATACTACCTTTTCCAAAATCTTGGAGATAAACGGAAGGTTTGATATCGGCCTGTAATTAGAAAGCAGACAGGGGTCAAGGTCAGGTTTCTTGATTAGCGGTTTAATAACGGCTAATTTAAAGGATTTGGGGACATACCCACTACTGAGTGAACAGTTAATTACTTTCAACAGGGGTTCTATTATTGCTGGTACTATCTGCTTGAGAAAATGTGTCGGTATAGGATCTAATATACAGGTTGACGATTTTGAAGAAGAGATGAGTGAAATTAGTTCCCTCGCTTCAAGGGGAGTAAAGTGTTCTAAGTTCTGATGTGATGTGGTTAGATCATCTGAATTATTTAAATTGTCTGGTTTCAAAGCCTGAATTTTTTGCCTAATATTTATGATTTTATTATTGAAAAAGTTCATGAAATCCTCACTACTGCATGATGATGTTGTGGAGATTTCTGCAGTGGTCTTGTTTTTAGTTAATTTAGCTACGGTATTAAATAAAAATCTCGGGTTGTTTTTGTTATTTTCTATTAGAGTGGAGAAATATGTTGATCTAGCATCACTGAGAGCTTTTTTATAGTTCAGGATGCTCTCCTTCCAAGCTATTTTGAATACTATCAATTTAGTTTGGCGCCATTTACGTTCGAATTTGCGAGCGGTTTGTTTTAAAGCACGTGTGTGGTCATTATACCAAGGAGCGAGTTTCTTATCTCTAATCATTTTCCTTTTAACTGGAGCGACATTATCTAAGCTATAACGAAGTGCTGACTCTAGATATTCATTCGCCTGTTCGAGTTCTGTGAAGTCAGATGGCGATCCAATCAAAGTAGATAATTCTGGAAGATTATTGATAAAGCTCTGTGCGGTATTTGATGTAAATGTACGTTTAAGGTGGAAGCGCGGTGCTGTGCGTACATTATTACTATAACACGCTTTAATCGAGACAAGGTAGTGATCTGAGATAACTTCAGACTGTGGAATTGTGGTTATATTTCCTATACTTAATCCGAAGGATAATATTAAATCCAAAGTGTGACCTGCTTTATGAGTGGGTCCTACTACACACTGATTTACTCCTACTGAGTCCAGTATGGACAAGAATGCTGTTCTCAGAGGGTCTTCTGGATTCTCAAAATGAATATTAAAGTCTCCAGCAATTAACGCTTTATCTACAGAAACAACAAGGTTTGAAAGGAAATCTGCAAATTCGCAGAGAAACTCCGAGTACGGCCCAGGGGGTCTGTAAATGATGATTAGCGGGATTGACTGAGCTGACTTTATGTTACTATAGAGAACTTCAAATGCATTAGATTTAAAACTGTGTTTTTGTACGAGAGACAGATTATCGTTATAAATAACTGCGACTCCTCCTCCTCTACCAGTTAGCCGAGGCTGGTGTATGTAGCTGTATCCAGGAGGACTCGCTTCATTTAGAGCCACATACTCGTCCTGTTTAATCCAGGTTTCTGTTAAGCATAATATATCAAACTCCTGATCTGTGATAGTTTCATTAACAATAACTGCTTTAGATGCGAGAGATCTAATATTTAACAGTCCTAGCTTCAGATCAGAGGTGCTGGCTGCGCATTCAGTGTGATCTGAGTTTGTGGTGTCTATGTTAATTAAATTACTAAAACAGACTTTCTGAGTCTTTCTAAATGTATGTTTATGTTTATCTCGGGGAACAGACACAGTCTCAATCTGATGAACCCTGAGTGACGACTCTATGCAGCTAGCAGACGGTTGGTTTAGCCTGTCTGTCTGCTCCCTGGCCTTGGCTCTGGATTGTCACCGATTAACTAGGCCTCTTCTGAGACTATGTGCTATACTACAAGAAATGAGAGCAGCACCTTCCCGAGTGGGATGGACACCGTCCCGCCCTAACAGGCCAGTTTTGCCCTCAAAAGTCTTCCAATTGTCAATGAAGCCCACGTTGTTTTCGGAGCACCACCTGGACATCCAGCGGTTCAGCGACCATAACCTGCTGTAAGCTATGTCGCCACGTCTCATTGGGATGGGACCAGAGCAAACTACTTCTTCGGACATCGCCTTCGCTATTTTAAACACCTCTGTAAAGTTACTCTTACTAACCTCTGACTGACGAAGGCGTATATCGTTAGCTCCAGCATGTACCACTATCTTAGAGAACCTATGCTGACCTAGAGCCCTAAGATTACCTGCTATGTCCGGTGCTCTGGCTCCCGGGATACACCTGACCACTGCCGCTGGCGCCCCTAAAGGCCGAGCTAATTTCACATGTCTCAGTATAGAGTCTCCTATAACCAGAGCTCTTTCAGGTTTCTCAGCGGGTGCATCACTGAGGAGAGCGAACCTGTTGGACACGTGAAGCGCAGAAGAGGTGTGCTCCGGTGGGCTAGCCTTAGCGTTAGCTTTGGCTGAACGAGTATGCCGCCGAGTCGTCACCCACTCGCCCCGCTGTGAGGGCTCTACTGCCGGAGTCGGGGGATGATTATCTCCACCTGTGGCACCCAGACTTTCCACTACAGGATTAACGCTGCTCTCGCGCTCTCTAACCCTCTCTAAAGTCTGGATGCGCTCCTCTAATGCTACTATCTTCTCCGTCAGGGTGCTAACTAACACACACCTATCACAAATAAAATTATCACTAACGACGGAGGAAGAATGTCTAAACATCCTGCACTCCACACACTGAGCGAGCTGAATGGTAGACATGATAACGTACCTTTGTGCCGCAGTTGTGATTATTTGCTGATGGATTCGGTTGTTGTTGGTCAGATGATACGCGCGTTCTCCCAAAAAGCGCAAAAAATCGGATAAAGTCCAGTAGTATTAAAGCGTAAAAACGGGAAAAATATATAATTATAAAAAACTAAACAAAATATAATATAAAACGCTGTTTCAAACAGACGAGGAACTTTCGCGGGAACAATACGAAAAACAGGAAGCTACGTCACCAACTACTACTAAAACTTATGCTGAAAATTGCTTAATAACTTTCTGTGGGACATTTTTCCAGCATCTGGGGCTTTTTGGAGGTCTAACCATAAAATCCCCCTTTTCAAAAAATGATTCTAAATGAACGTCTCCTCTGCAGCAGTAAGTTTTGGTCTCGCTTTCCTGGGAAGGTCTTCATGAGAGACAGTTTCATCATGGAGCTCGATGGGGTTTACAAACACACTCGACACAATACTGTTCTTACAGGAACTGATCCAGAACAGCCGACCTTCCTGTCTTAACATAACAGCTGACTTTTACTGATGTTATTTAATAATCTGATGCCATGTGTTATTTCACAGGTTTAAAATTCCGAGGATTGTTCTAGACTGTGGAAAATAAAACCAATCTTGTGTTTAAACTTTTGACTGGTACTCTGTACTAAATGAACGAATGAATAAATGAATGACAGACAGACAGATAAATAGATAGATAGATAGATAGATAGATAGATAGATAGATAGATAGAGAAATAAGAATGAATAAAGTATAAATGTGAATAACTAGCTAAAGAAATTAATGTGAACAAACTGACTAAGAAATACATTTGTGAAAAAGTAGAAAAACTAATCTAATGAATTAATTCAATGTGAATGAATAAACAATCAAATAAAACAACCCACATAAATAATGAATACATGCAATGCGATATAAAGTATAAATGTGAATAAAAAGAAACAAACAGATAATAATAAAAACAGCAGGTAATAATATATAACAATTATAAATGTAACTAAGAAATTAAGTACATAAAACAAACAAACAAAAACACACACATACAGCATATACTTGATACATATAAGAAATTATGAAATATAAATAAATAAATAAGAACAAATAAATAGATTCAGTAAACATAAGCAAACACAAAATATGGTATAAATGAAAAACACAGGCTGTTATCAAAATAATTGCAATTAAATAAAAATAACAGATAACTACAAACTGAATTGTCTATGTGTATATAATAAATAAATAATAAATGCCCACATTCATAATT
This sequence comes from Clarias magur, assembly GCA_013621035.1. NCBI lineage: Eukaryota > Metazoa > Chordata > Actinopteri > Siluriformes > Clariidae > Clarias > Clarias magur. The sequence goes on along the minus strand of QNUK01000758.1, from coordinate 66,889 downwards.
AAATATGTTATAAATAATAAATACTCAAGAAAAGCATCTACATATACATAACAAATACACTAAATAAATACACTAAATAAATACACTAAATAAATACACTAAATAAATACACTAAATAAATACACTAAATAAATACACTAAATAAATACACTAAATAAATAACTGAATCTATAATACATGCCTATAAATAAACATAGGGTTAAGCAGAATGCAGAAGAAATTAATAAGTGCAGAAATAATCAATAAACCTAGTGATAAATGGTAAATATGCACATGATAATTTAGACAACAATAAACTAATCAACACTAATCAGCGGTAAATAAATAATTAATCTAAAACAGTGTAAATAATCAGTGATAAATAATTCATAGACAGCGAGTACACAAAGAAACAAATGGAATTTAAATCAAATGTTAAACTACACATATACAAGATATGAACACACACACACACACACACACACACACACACACACACACACACACACACATGATCATACGGTTGTAAGACGTCTGAGAGGCGGTGAAACCTCTTTTCCTGTTCTTGTGATAGAGATTGTTATTGATTTGTGGCTGTGACCAGCAGGTGACACTCTAAACACACACACACACACACACACACACACACACACACACACACACACACACACACACACACACACAGAGAGAGAGAGAGAGAGAGAGAGAGATGAAAGAATCAAGACTTAATGGGTTTGTGGAATTGGTGTGTTAGTGTGTTTGACCAGAAAGGCAGAAGGTTAATGGATTTAATAGATTTAATCTCATATATCATCACATGTCTATCCATTGCATGACCCCCCCCCCCCACCTCTCTCTCTCAAATACAAACACACACACACACACACACACACACACACACACACACACACACACACACACACACACACACACACACACACACAAAAACATGCATTTCACACTTAAAGCAATTTTGTGTTATTTTATTTTTGCTAGACTATAATTTGCAGACAACTGGAAACTGGGGGACTGATTCTTTGTGGGGAACCAACCCTGGTGTGTGTGTGTGTGTGTGTGTGTGTGTGTGTGTGTGTGTGTGTGTGTGTGTGTGTGTGTGTGTGTGTGTGTGTCAGAATGATCAGATGGTCCCTGATGAACGAGTCGAGGGTGACGGTGCTGAGGGAAAAACTCCCTGAGATGGTGACAGGAAGAAACCTTGAGAGGAACCAGACTCACCAGGGAACCCATCCTCATCTGGGTGATAACGGAGAGCAGGGATTGATCTGCGCTCATACTGTGTGTTAGGAGGCTGGAAGTTCAGTAGAACAGGAGACGTGTTTAAGTTCATATGGAGTCCAGCTGGTTATTGGAGACTCAGGTAGACTGTAGTTCGGTCCTGAACTATCGAGAGACTGCAGTCACGAGTCCTCAGAGAACATCTGTCTGCATCAGCCGAGGACAGGAGCGTCTTCATGGTGAAGTGGAACCGTCCCCAGTCACCACACGCTAATGCCCTGACTGCAGTCTAATGCCCTGACCACTCAGCTACCCCGCCCACATTACTGAGGCAGGTCAAGAATGGCTCCCCAGAAGAATTCAGATCTCTTGTACAAAAGAGCTGGTGAGAAGAATCAAATCAGGCAGGAGTGTAATGTCACAACAATGTCAAATCGAAATCCAGCGCCATGTAAAAACTGCATCCGCACAGATGTGTTGCAACATCTGCTACCTCCTGATGGTGCTATCTTATCCCTATAGAAAGCTCCCCATGAAGTTTCCACACAGGTAGTCGTGGTGGACCTTCTGGTTTGCATTCAATCCTCCATCGCTTTGAGCCTCATCTCGCTTCCACATGAGCTCACACATCCTATTAACGTTCACTCGCTTCAATCTGTGTGTAGAATCATTATGCTTTAATAAAGCAGGCTGTTAAACTGAACACCAATGATTCACAAGACAGGTCTGCATTATGATAAAGCTGATGCAATCATTCACTGTGTGTGTGTGTGTGTGTGTGTGTGTGTGTGTGTGTGTGTGTGTGTGTGTACGCGGGTGGGAGATGTATAATGGTCTACAGTATCACACTGGCATCTCATCTCTTCTTGTTTCTGGTCAGTGCTCTAAATATTTATATCTATATTCGTATTTAAATTGGAAGTGGGCGTGGCTTTAACTAGGACATGTTTGTTTTGTGTGAACCTTGGAAAGAAAACAAGGTTGCCAAGACAAGCAATTCCATCTGCTAGAACTTGGGTTTTTTTTTTTTTTTTTCTTCTGTCTTTTTATAGTGATTATAAGCTACGCCAAAAGGATTTGCGCCAACCTTGACGTGGTCTAAAAGACATCGGCAATGTGTCAGCCACCTCAGCACGGACCGAGTGTTAATTACACAGCGCCGGCACTGGCAGAACTAGATCTGGATTCCGAGCTGTCAAGGCTTCTTTCTCCAAGCATGCTAAGTCAATAGCCGTGTCCAGGAGACATTTCCCAGCTGACTGTGAGCCAAACCACAATATTCAATATTCAATTTTCAAGCCTGTCAGGTTAATGACACGACTGCCAGGCTGCAGGAGTTACTCTGTGGAAGAGCTATACGGAAAGCACTCAAGAAGCTTTTTAAAACCTGTCTTCTCTGATCAGTAGTCCACTGGGCTGCCCCTGCTGCCTCAACAGAAGATGCCCAAATACTGGAAATGGATGAACCGCTCGTGCTCTCCACACTAATATCCTAATGTCTTAGACAGAAGCCTCACTGTCACACCTACAGTAGGACACAGTAGGACAGTACAATTTGACTTATGGATGATGATCCATGCTGGTGGACAGGTACAACTATCTAAAGTTATTTTGCACACCAGGGCCAAACGTTCTTCCAGAATGAGAATGGATCAGACGGACAGAGTCAGACTGACTGATCAAACAGATGACCAGAAGAGTTCCACTGATCTGAATAATATCAGAAGGAGTTCCAGTGAGGGCGAGTCGCTGGCTTGTGACCTGATGACTGACAGAACTGATAAAACCTGATAACTACTGAACATGGTTGATGTTTTTAAACAGGAATTTGTCTGGCAAAAGAGCAACACATAACACGCCTTGTAGGAGAATCATAAATGTAGTAGAGAAAATGCATTGTATTGAAAATATACTGTACATATGAGAACAGTGGGATCTCAAGATGTTAAAGGTTGCCCGGGTGTTGATGCACCGCCCCCTGTCCGCAAGGAAGAGTAAAACAGCACATTAGGCTCAGTCACACTCCATGAAGGTTCCCACAGCGTCCGAAAAATATGGAAGAACACAACAGGAACCAGGCCAGACTGTAAAAATGTGCATTCATTGAGATGTTACTGCTTCCTAACCTTGTTCCTGTCATGTTCTTAATGTGTCTTTTGTGTTATCACTAGTTTCCTGTCACACACATGATCACGCTCGCACCAGGTCCAATTAGATAGAACCAATAATTCCTACTATGTTCCATCAGATCGCTCCAGACTTTTACCAGGCACCTGACTCATGCTTACTAGGTTGTTATCACGTCACGGGAAATGCTTTCGGTGTAAGGAACTGGATCCAGTATTTATACTAAATTTATACTAAAACAAAACTACATATGGACCTACCATGGTCATAGCACGAGCCTGCAGAGGGCGCTGTTAGAACCCCACTGACGTGTCATGTCATCACAACGACAACTTAGTCAGAACACCATCCACTAGTACGTCAAAGAAATCCCTAAGAAGTGTTACAGTAGTTCTGCGGTTAACTGGCCAGTACAGTCATTACTACGCCCGTATTCTTCCTGCAGCTTGTCCTGAGATTTTTTGAACATCCAAAAAAGTATTCCAGCTCCACAGAAAGGGAACCAAATCCACATCCTTACTGGTTTCTACTGCACTCCTGCTATGTTCTCATGGCACTCAGACAATTCTGTATGGATGTAGTGGATCATGGCTTAGTGTGATGGAGCTCAGTAGAAGTTCACAAACACTAAAGTGTTACATTAAACACAGGTGATGAGTGAAGAAAACGCCGAGCTCCTGCTCTCTGATTGATTATTGATTGTGTTTGGATGGAGGAGTGCATCATGAAAGGGTGTGTGTGTGTGTGTGTGTGTGTGTGTGTGTGTGTGCTGAACTGACAATGATGTGTAAATAAATAAAGGCTCAACAAGGTGTTTGATCTCTGGATTGATCCACTCAAACACGATCAATAATCAATCCGAAAGAATCAGCGAGAGACTGTGAGTGACTCCATGACTGTTTATTTTCTCTTTCTTTCTCCCTTCATCTCTTTCTCTCTCTCTCTCTCTTACAAAGGATTTGTAGGCCGTGGGATCAGCAGTGTGTGCAGTGGCATATTGTTCCTCTGGGTGGCGCACGCTGAAATGTTAGACTTTTGTTTAGTGCATCATGTTTCAAGGGTCTAAGTAATACAGCAATCTCCAATCTTATAACAGTCTGTCTGTCTATCTGTTTGTCTGTCTGTCTGTCTGTCTGTTTGTCTGCCTGTCTGTCTATCTGTTTGTCTGTCTGTCTGTCTGTCTGTTTGTCTGTCTGTCTGTCTGTCTGTCTGTCTGTCTGTCTGTTTGTCTGTCTGTCTGTCTGTCTGTCTGTTTGTCTGTCTGTCTGTCTGTCTGTCTGTTTGTCTGTCTGTCTGTTTGTCTGTTTGTCTGCCTGTCTGTCCCTCACCATGTCTGTCTGTCTTTCTCTCTTCCAGTTTGTCTGTTACCCTCTCTGTCTACTTGTATGTCTGTCTCTCCCCCTGTCTGTTTGTCTGTCTGCATGCCTCCCAATCGGCTTGTCTGTCTGTCTGTCACCCTGTCTGTCTGTCAATCTGTCTGTCTCTCACATGTCTACATCTCATCCTGTCTGCCAACATGTCTCTCTCGTTGTCTATCTGGTGTAGATCCGGTCTGTCTGTCTTTCCATCTCAATGTCTGTCTGTCTGCCTGTTCATCTATCTCAGACCTTTTTTTGTCTGTCTGTCTGCCTCACTGTCTGTCTGTCTGTCTGTCTGTTTGTCTCTCTAACACCTTCTGCTCTGCTATTCTCCTCTTGCTAATGCTGTGTTTCTGGCTGAAGGTCATTTCAAAGGGAACCAGATAACAATTGGTGTCATAAATCTCTCGCCCAAGCGAACAACAGGCAGAGACGCAAATAGACTCACAGGTTCAGCGTGGTTAACATGCCTCAGCCTGCATGGCATCATGGGAGAAATATTCAGTCGATGCTGATCACCTGATATAGTTTCAGAGACGAACGAACTCCATATATATTCTCTTTCTCTACACACACACACACACACACACACACACACACACACACACACACACACACACACACAGATATTTGACCATGTGTACATGCAGCGTTGATGACGAGCAGATGAATTAAAAGCCTTTGACCAATCAGTGTTCAGCAGGTATTGGAGAGGGTTAACACAAGCATGAAACTGCAGCCGTCGATTCCTTCAGTGACCCACTGAGATGTGATGCTCAATACAACCCCAGGGGGGCGCTGTACATGGTTTTGGACTGTAATAAAAGTGTGCCTTTCTGGGCCATTAAGCTCCACCTACTGAAATTTAGGCTAATTTACTTCATATGGAAAACTTTTTTGTGAACTAGTTCTTGAGTTTTTCCCAAAAATGTAACAAATTTGTGCCACATTAACGAACAAGGTCTGAAATAAATCATTATTAGATTATTAGAAACACTCGGCCTGACATTCTGATTACAAACTGTGGAGGTATCTTATTTTGCAGTTACACTGTTCATGTGGAAGGTTGAGGGGGGCGTGTGGATCAGCCAATCAGGGATCAGCCAATCAGCTTGCAGTGTCAGCGCTGAGCTTCCATCATGAACACTTGAGCCGTATTGTTCCTTTACAAACAGTCCTCAAAGTTAGCATGTGCCCATCCTCATCATCATCATCATCATCATCATCATCATCATTATTATTAGTAGTAGTAGTAGTAGTAGCGTTAGTAGTAGTAGTGTATTACTGCTCCGTCTCTGTGTGAATGGTTTTGCTTACACTTCACAGCTCTTTGTACAGAAAGGGGAACAGGTACTGAGGAGGGGAACAGGTACTGATGAGCAGAAGTGAGACTGTACAGGAGGAGAGGAGGGGAAGTTTGAATCATTTTAGTGACTCGGTTCTTTGAATCTCGTTCATCAAAATGAACGGATCTTTTTTTGAGTCATTTAGTTCATTTCGTTCTTTTGATCAGAAATAAAATAAAATGTTACATTTTCAGTAAACAGACCCCCAACACGTCTACATACACACATTCTGGCTATAGTTCCCGTGATGAACATATTACAACGCAGCTAAAGACACATTATTATAAACAGAATGAGCAGCTCATCATCATATCTTCTAGTCCGAGTCGTTCGTTCTTTTGAATCTATTGCACTGAACAGCGTCTATGGGAGTCACGTGACAAAAGAACGAACGACTCGGACTAGAAGACTCAAAGGTAACGACTCATTTCTGTTTCCTGTACAGAACTTTCGGAGGTTTTGTGATGACTCGCTCATGCAGCCCAGTAGAACATGAACGGATCACTCTCCGAGATACTCGTTCTTCTGAGTCACTTTAAAGACTCGTTCAAAAAGAATGAATGGTTCATGAACGACCCATCACTAGTGCACTGATGAGGGGAACGTGGTGGTGAGAGTGTACAGGTGGAGAGGAGGCGCTGCAGAGGAGATCAGGTCCAGACCAGATGAAGGTGTCCAGTATAATCTGTGTTCCTCCTGAGCTCTGGATGAGGCTGGGATTCTTACAGGTTCCCACTGGAACACCCACCTCCCCACCCTCCAATACCTTTTATTTCTGATGCGTTCTGTCTGTGCTGTTTTTACAGCAGTGATGTAATGAGTAAATGTTGGTTCTGAAAGCTTCGCCCAGTGATTCGTGAGCGTGTTGTTCATGTTCATAGCCAGTGTGTAGCCGAGAGACTGGTGAGAGACTGAGGACTGTGATGTTCAGCACGATTATGGCGGACAGTTCAGGAACGTAGGAAAGACTCGATGCAGATAAAGACTTCTGATGACTATTTTGTACTGCAGATCGCTGTTTAGTCTTTACTCGGCCCGTGTCTGCTGTTATGAGCTCATGTCATCATGGTGTTATTTACAGTTTTGAATGGAATGAAAATAAAGTTTAAACATATTTGCTGTGACCTCATTAGATAACAGGTGAATACAAAGGCATAATAATAAAAAATAAAATAAAAACTCTTTTGGATTTGTTTTGCTCATGAGAAAGCATTCCTTTTTTAAAAAATAAAGGTAACGTGACCTTCCTCCGACTCCGGACCATACTGTACGTCTCAGTGGCTCAGGACGTCGTGCGACTGGTTTGACCTTGACGTGTCCCCTGAGACATAAACAAAGGAAATGAAATGAAAGCCTGAAGCGTTTGGACGCTGACGTTCAGCTCCGGTTTTCAATCCAAACCCTGATTATACTCCACTGCTTCACTTCGAGCTTTTAATTTCAGAATTTTATGGTCTTTTGTGCTTGTTGTTTCTGTCACACAAGACTTTTAATAAGCGGAAAAGGGAAATAACCCAAATCCAAACGCTATTTGGTCCCAGGATTTAAATAATAAAATCATGATAATAACAGTTTAACTTTACATAGATTTCATTTTGCCCTTAATATGGTTTATATTATGTTACTTTAAGAGCGAAATCAAAACTCAATGCAAAACGCAAAGGCTGCGGTTTCTCCTCTCACGCTCAGGTTCATTACTTCATCATGGAGCTGCTCATGTTCAGTTTGCTTTTGGTTTGATGTTTTTTTCGGTCTTTGGGTTTGTTATTTTTACATACAGTATATATAAAACACAACTCGCTCTGTGTCTGAAAACAACAACTTCATTCATTCCTGAGACTTTCAGTCACGCTCTTCACGCTCCCGCATCATAAATGGAAACACTGCACTTTCATAAAGGTTTGGATTTATTTAGGGTTTTTTGAAATAAACAAAAGGGTCAGAATTATACAAACAGCACATCTGGATTATTAGATTACTGACTAACTGGCACTGAAAGTTATGAAATCAGTGATGATGATGATGATGATGCTGATGATGGGTCAGGGGTAGCTCAGTGGTTAAGGCGTTGGGTTACGGTTCAGAAGGACCAGGTTCAAATCTCACAAGCACCAAGTTGGGCCCTTGAACGAGGCCCTTAACCCTCAACTGCTCGGATGTATAATGAGATAAAAATGTAAGTCGCTCTTGATAAGCGAGTCTGGTAAATGCCATAATGTAAATGATGATGATGGTGGACTCCAGCTGGTAGCTTCTCCGTGCAATATAAAAAAGTGTGTGTGACGAACACAAGGAGGGAAGTCCATGAAGCTGAGTCCAGACCCGAGACAGGGGACAGGAGACCTCAGTAGAAGTCAGGTGCGTCTCTTTATGAAACAACTGATCAGTTCAATCTATTGGAAGACTGTAAGTATCAGCTACGGGGAGGTGAAGGTCCAGACAAAGACCCAAACTGTGAAAGAAAAAAAAGAACTGGTTCAGATTGTCAGGAACAACCCAAGAACCACTGGGTTACACTGAAAAACCAGTGTCACCGACTCCAGTCCAGCCAGTTTTACATCACTATAGACTAAAGGGTTGAATGACAAGAAACTCCTGCTGCCAAATCCGCAGCTTCCAGCTCAGCCTTTTCATTAGTTTTTTTTAAAATAAATATATATTAAAGGTATGTTGTTGATGGTCATCCGGTCCGCACATACAGGCTCGGCACAAGTCTTAGCCCGGACGCCCTGCATGACGCGACCCTCCCATTTTCTCCAGGCTTGGGAGCGATATATAATAAACGTAGGTATTTAGTGAAAACAAATACAAGTGATGTATAGTTTCAGTCAATTAAAGTATAAAAGGAAACTTGATCCTAATCTGGGGTGAAGATTTGCTTTAGCTTATATAACGCTTGACACAAATTCCTTCCTTAATTAGATTGTGACATTTGGGAGGCGACGGTAGAGGCGAGCTGGTGGTATATGTGGAAGCGGCACAGTGAGATCTGTGTCCAGCACACAGTGGTATCAGGTTGCATCGATCCTGCCCTCTGTCTGTCTCCCAGCGCTTCACTGTCTTCATGGACAATGTCCCAAATTTAGCTCTCATCCCTCAGGCCTTTTGTTCAGAGAATACGGCTGTGTCCCAAATAGCCTTCGCCGCGGCTCGCGTCCTTTTAAGGTTCCCCCCCTGGCAGGAGGTGTGAAGCACCTGGACATAAAAACCCCCTCAGCGCGGGGCAGATTCGCACCGGGATCATTTCACGAGGTCTCTGCCGTTCGTCCTTCCTCTCCTTCCTTTCATCGTCATCTTCATCTTCATCATCATGGCCCCCAAAAAGAAGGAAGAGCCGAAACCCGTCGCTCCCCCAAAACCCCCGGAGCCCGAGCCACCCAAGGAGCCCGCGTTCAACCCGGCAGAAGTGCAGGTGAAAAGTTTAATGCGTTTAGTTCAAACTTTGCTTGGACTTTAAATATTTTTTTAAAATTTCAGCCGTTCTTTATGTAACTTATGTAATGTTAAATATTAGTGATGTTTGTTATACAAAATGATCAGGGTGTGCATATAATGATAATAATAATAATAATAATAAATAGGTCCAGTGTAGAATTTAGCCTTCGTTCTTCATGCAAATGCACATGTGGATCATTTCGCCATTAAGAAGAGAAACTCTGATGCTTTACGTTGTCACATAATGAGACTGAAGGCAGATTAAGTGCAATCCGAAGACGCTACAGAAAGACAAGCGCTAGACAGACATGTGCTGTATACAGTGATGTATAAAGACTAGACACTGTAGGACATGCGTGGTAGTGATGAAGGACATCTGACTGACATGCCGGGGCTGATGGGTAATGTAGTGCTTAATGTAGCACGTCTTCAGCACTGAACAGCTGTAAAAGAGCGTCTGTGTGCACCTGTGTGGACTGTTGCATTATTATTGTTAATGGCTGGAATGTGAAGGAATATTATGGACTGAGGCTCAGGGAATGTGTTTGAAGAATTCACTCCTAATCTTTCATTAACTTTGTTGAAAAAAAAAAAAAAAAAAAGCAAAAAATATATATTTGCCCAATAAAATAACCAGGAAAATGAAGACTAGGCTACTACTACTACAACTAAATAATAATAATAATAATAATAATAATAATAATAATAATAATAATAATAATAATAATAATGCAGTGCAGTAATAATATCTGGGAGACAGTTCAATCTGATTGCGATGCTTTCTTTTGTTTCTGATGATGTAGCAGACATTTCCATTAGCTGGATGTGTGTATGTGTGTGTGTGAGTGTGTGAGTGTGGTGAGTGTGTGTGTGTGTGTGTGTGTGTGTGTGTGTGTGTGTGTGTGTGTGTGTGTGTGTGTGTGTGTGAGTGTGGTGAGTGTGTTCTCCATTCCCTTGCAGTCTCACTGTTATTTCAGCTCACCATCTCATAAATTTCACTCCATCTGAAAGCGATATTCTGAAACCATATCGTTGGAAAAAGGCGAAACTCAATGCCACATTTATTTTCTCAGAGTTTTGTTTAAAGCTGACCACAGAGCTCGGGTTAAAAAAAAACACATCACGACAAAAGCATATATTTCAGATGAGGGTATTTCAGCACACACACACACACACACACACACACACACACACACACACACACACACACACACACACACACACACACACACACACACACACTCACACACACACAGGAATGCTGGAGTTCATCTGAGTTTCATTAGCAGCTTCCCACAGCACAGCAGAGTACAGACCACCCGCTCACACACACACAACACACACACAACACACACAACACACACACACAACACACACACACATCCTCCTGTACTCCTCCCGCTACTCCTAATGCTACTGTTACATTACTCAAACTCCTACTCTTGCATTTATTCTTCCTGTCAGGTCGATCCCAGCCACTCTAAACCGGTCCTTTAGGTATCGACCAGGCCAGGGTCAAGGTCACAGAGGTCACACGGCATTCTGATGTGTGAGGTGAACTTTAGCTGAAGCTCTTGCCTTGTATCTGTGTGACTGTTCACACTGTGCTGCTGCCACCTGATTGGCTGATAAGAGGACAGCATGCACGCGCAGGAATACTGGTGTTCCTAATAAAGTGGCCATTTAAGGTATACCATGTGATCCTTAGAAGTCACATGAGCAAATTAAATGGATATTTAAAGCGAATCGTGAGACGATAAGTTGTTCTCTTCATGTACAGTATTTGGGAAGAGTGTTGGTTTAAACAGTGGGTTACTAACCGGAAGGTCGGGGGTTCGAGCCCCAGCACCGCCAAGCTGCCCCTGCTGAGCCCTTGAGAGAGAACCTTAACCCGATCCGCTCCAGGGGGCGCTGTACCCTGGCCGACCCCGCGCTCTGGCCCCGGCTTCCTAACTGACCATTAATTCAGTCTTAATTTACTGATAGATCGATATTAACAACTGTTTACAATATTTACTTTATTGAAAAATATTGACTTTAAAGTGATTTGCTGTATTTAAAATGATCTATTTACAGTTTTATTTAAAACTATTTACTTTAGCTGTTTACTTTATTTTAATATTTACAGATATTTAGCTTATGTTAAGGTAGTTATTTACTTTAAATGTATAAGATATTTATGTTAGCTAATTATTTTATTGAAATATGTTTACCACGATTAGTTTTATTATGAGGTATTTATTTAAAAGTGTTTACTTCACTTTAGCACACTTAACGTTTGATGTTCATTTGTTTACTCACTTTTATTAAACTCTAAATTAGACTTTAAAACGATGCTAGTCTGCTAGTCTGTAATACTTTAAAAGGAAATGTTGTGTCTAAAAGATTTTTGGATAACATTTTTGGATAACGACCCCTGGTCCTGCTCATGTTAGTGTTTCACTGACACACACACACACACACACACACACACACACACACACACACACACACACACACACACACTAAAGCTTGGAATACATAACGTGTAAATTAAAGTGTTACACACTGAAACACACTTGTTACACACTGAAACACACTTGTTACACAAGGCAGTGGGTCCCAGCTCCGGTACTTGAGGGTCCCCTGCCCTGCATCTTTAGTGTTTTCTCTGCTCTAAGCACAGTTGATTTAACTAATCAACTAATTAACAGCCTTTTCTGAATAAACACGTGTGTGTGTGTGTGTGTGTGTGTGTGTGTGTGTGTGTGTGTGTGTGTGTGTGTGTGTGTGTGTGTGTGTGTGTCAGTGAAACACTAACATGAGCAGGACCAGGGCTCATCCAGGACCAGGGTTGGTATTGACACAAGGTATTGACATTAGCTCATATTGCAGAAGCTAATTACGAATTAATTGATGTAAATTGAATAAAATCTATTATCATAAGTATTATGGGATTAATGTTAGCTTTAGCTAAACTGGATTTGGAAACAATAACAAACCATGTGACAAAGCAAATATGTTCACACTTAATTTAGCTTGTGTGTGTGTGTGTGTGTGTGTGTGTGTGTGTGTGTGTGTGTGTGTGTGTGTGTGTGTGTGTGTGAAGGTCATGCCTACATGCTTTAGGACAGAAGGCAGGCGAGAGCAGCTGGATTAACGGGGTGTAACTCGAGCCGACAAGTGAAATATTTACCGAAGCCTCAAGGCCGAGAAGAAATAATACAGCACACATGTGCCTTCCTCCGAATTACATCTCAAACTAATTTTAGATTTACGGTATTTCAGTTACTGACCGGTCCGTCTGTACCCACTGTATGAACTCAATTACTGTATCGACTGTATAAACTCATATCTACTGAATACACATGGAATCTGTGAGGACTCCAGTGGTGATGTGTAACTGTACCGCCTGTAACGTCACATGTTCCTGTAGTGCAGCTTTTACTGTAGTTCAGATGTTCACTTCCACTCTGCTTCTGCTTTCTGTTCACAAATGATCGTTGTTGTTTTTGTTTTTCTTGCAGATTGAGTTCACCGCTGAGCAGATCGAGGGTACGTGGTTTTAGCCATCTGATTATTTTACCCTCAGTTTTAAAGTGTAAAAATATTACACTACGGTTTTACTGAAGATAATATATAACAATGGTATTTTTCAGCATTAAACACCAATTTATCTCTTTCAGTCCCCAACTCCTCCCCCCAAAGATATGAATTCATTTATTTATGTATTTATTACATAAGTATAGTTTACAGTTTTACAGTTTGATGACTTTGATGATGATAGGCATTAATGTGAAAGTGACCTAATATCTAATAAAACATGTGTTAAATTTATTTTAAAAAGCAACAATAAACAGGACAAGTTCAAATGTGGAAAATCCACTTATACCTAGTGAATATAATACTAAAATCCTTAGTTAAAGAAAAAAGAAATTGGCATCCTACCACTTTCCAACTTCTCCGTTACTCCTTTGATACATTTTTTTTGCTTAGTTTATTATTATTATTATTATTATTATTATTATTATTATTATTATTATTCGTAGTAGTAGTAGTATTAGTTCAAACCACTTCATCACTTTATTTAATCAGGCACATTGTAGTACTTCATACCCAACACCATAAAAGAAGACATCACGTGTTGTCCTATAATATGAGTCTCACATGCTCACGCGTCTCCTTCCCAGACTTCAAGGACGCGTTCCAGCTTTTCGACCGGACGCCAACCAACGAGATGAAGATCACCTTCGCCCAGTGTGGAGACGTGATCCGAGCGCTGGGCCAGAACCCCACCAACGCTGAGGTCATGTACGTGCTGGGAAAGCCCAAAGCTGAAGGTAAGAGACCGACGGCTTGCGCGGCTACAGTACGCTGTGTTGGTGCCGAGACGCTGAAAGAAGATTAAACACTTACACACCTGTGTGTTTTCAGAAATGAACGTGAAGATGCTGGACTTTGACCAGTTCCTGCCCATGCACCAGCACATCTGCAAGGCCAAAGGTCGCGGCACATTTGAGGACTTCGTTGAGGGACTGAGGGTCTTCGATAAGGAAGGAAACGGCACGGTGATGGGTGCTGAGCTCCGACACGTCCTCGCCACGCTGGGTAAACATCACCTCACACGCTGTCCAGCTCCACCACTGAGATCATGGTTATATCATCTCAGATCAGTTTGGGCGGAAAATACAAGCTCCTATGGGAAAGTTTTGGCACCCACCTCTGAACATGAAGAATTGTTCTAATACTTAAAAGTACATTTTATTTTTACTTAGTTTTCCCAACATATTTGTAAAATATAGGAAATTTGAGAGAATGACAGACAAATGTCTTGGCACCCCGACTCCATACGCCATTACTTTTACTTTAGTAGTGCTGATGTAGCGCTGTAGCAAAGCTCCTGTCAATCTGTTTTATTAGAATTGTCCAGGCTTTATTTGAGTTTGTAATTAATTATAATTGTTGTATAGCGAATGTACCTCTCTCTCTCTCTCTCTCTTATTCTCAATGTGCTTATGTCCAGGTGAGAAGATGAAAGAGGGCGAGGTGGAGCAGCTGATGGCTGGTCAGGAAGACTCTAACGGCTGCATCAATTACGAGGGTGAGAGCACTAACACCCACACACAAACACACACCCACGCACACACACCCACACCCACACACACACACACACACACACACACACACACACACACACACACACACACCCACACACACACCCACACACACACCCACACACACACACACACACACCCACACACACACCCACACACACACACAAAAAAAACCCTTCACACACCTAAGCACCCACCCTTAAAAAAAAAATACAACAACAACGCATACAACAACACTAATAATAATAATAATAATAATAATAATAATAATAATAATAATAATAACAATGATAATATAATAACAATTCCAAGTTTTATTATGCCACAGTTAATAATAATTATTAAAAAAACACAAGCAAATAAATGGTCTTATAAATGAATGAATTAAACATCCAATTTATATGATAATTTTACCGAGTATTGTTGAAATGTTTAATCAGAAAATAACAGTGAATTATTTCTATGTTAACAAAACACTTCTATATAGTCTATTTGTAAATAATTTACATAATGTTTATTCAAAGCAGACATTTATATATTTATTTGTAAATCGTTTATATTATTATTTAATCGCTATATTTTCCTGCACTTTTCCCTATATGCAAATCTAACACTATATAATTAGTTCATTTTGTGATGTGATTTCTTCTATCATTAAACATGATAGTATATTTTATTTCTATCTGTATTTCTTTGCGATATTTTATTCTGTCTGTGCCCACATCCTCTCCTGAGCGCGTTTAGAATAACATACCGCTCTGAACACGGGCCGTGTAAACTTCAGCCTGGACTCTAGATGGCGCTGCTCTTCCTGTAGTGTGCTGTTTCTTCCTCTTGAACCGGGTCGTTGATTGTTTTTCTCTTTCCGCAGCATTCATAAAGTACATCATGGCTGGCTGAGCAGGTAGAGTCCCACCTTCACACTACCCACAATGCACCTCTGCTTCAGCTTCAGGACTCAACAATAAATCTGAGCATCATTTTACACGTTGTGTGGATTATTAGCGTATGTATATTAATATTGATCGATATTTCACTTTTATACACAGATACAGGAGTGCTGTCTGATGCAGATTTCTCTTCCTTTCCTCTCTTTTCCTTTCTATTTTTTTTTATAAAACTCTTCACACTTCACTCTGGTGCCTCTTCCTCTCTTTTCTTTCTTTCTCTTCATCGACTCTCATCACTTCCTCCTGAAGGTGTTGTACGTCACAGTGCTGTTCATTTGTGGATCAAAGGAAAATCATTCAAATAAAACTTTATGCCTGATTAAGGTGCAATGATTTTATTCCTTGCTTGTTAAATTAATTGGAAGACGTATAGAGAAAGACTGAAAAACAAAAATTCAAACAAGACAGTCTTTAATGCCTGCAAGGCATCCTACCAGAATGAGGTCTTTGGCCGGAGCAGAAAGGCTAATTATAGTTTTTTTCTGTTGCAAGATTTTATAAATAAACATGACAACTCTCAAGGTAATGAACGGTCAATTCCATCTCAAGTCGTATAGACTGCCTAAGTTTCTCGGTGAAATCTGGCAACCCTGGCAGTGGCCTAATCCCATTACTTCTGTGTCTGAATAAATCTGTCAAAACAGGTCAATAAAGCTCTAGGTAGTGGGGGCGGGGCTTATTACACATGGACAGGAATCAGAGATGAGCTACAAAAAAAGAAAAAAAAAAAAGAAAAAAAAAAAGAAAGGTTAATCTTGACCATTGATCCTCAGTCTTAAACCTTATCTAATCTCCAGTTAGAGACTGAATGTTGGTTTAAAAAAAAACCTTCTACCTGATTCTCCTTTATTAAAAGTCAAGAAAATTATTAATTTGTTTCATTAAAGAAAGACAGAAAGAAAAAACCTCCTCTTTCTGCTTTCCCCGCAACCTCAGCACAGGAAATGACATCATAGTCTCTCTCATGTGGTCTTTGGCGACAGCAGTCGACGTTCAGTCATAGAACAGACGTAATTATGGAGGCCTGGTGATAAATTTAGTTTCCCAGAAACCGAGTTAGACTTCAAACACGGCCACAAAACCGCACTGAAGCGTGAGATTAACAACACTCATTCATTTACACACATCATCACTCACCACCAAACTTCAGAAAATATAACACACACCGTAAAAAATAGACTTGGTTACACTAAACTGAGGATTTCTTCTTATTATACACAAGCAGAAGACGCAAAACATATTTACACATTATAAACCAATTGCAGTGACTGATTAGAATAAAATATATTTTATTTATTGGATGATTCAATATGAAAATTAAATTTTCATCTGAAATCAACTAAGAAAAATAAGTAGAAAGAAATTCACTGGGGAAAGACTGATTAAAGGAATTACAACCGTATTCTGTTGAATGGAAACCAGCCAGCAGAGGGCAGTAATGATCATTCTCAAGTTTGCTCACAAAATAAAAGGTGAACACTTTTTTAAATGACTCTCTCCTTATGACTCATTTTAAACAACTCTGTCTGGATTATTCTACTTTTAACGACTTTCTCCTAATGGATCGTCTCTAAATGAATCTCTCCGAATGACTCCTCTGTAAACGACTCTTATTGATGACTCCATTTTTAATGACTCTCTCCTTATGATTCCTTTTAAACAACTCTGTCTGGAGGACTCCTCTCTAAATGACTCTCACTCTGCGACTCCTCTCTAAATGACTCCTAATGACTCATCTCTAAACCACTCTCACCTAACGACTCCTTTTTAAGTGACTCTCTGAATAACTTTTCTCTAAACAACTTTCTCAGAGCAATCCTCTCCAAAGGCTCTTCTATAAATAAGTGATTCCACAGGACTTTTGGAAGCCACATTTATAGGCACCAAGGACCACTAATTGTGGCGGTCTGGTGGAGAATGACTCTTTAGTAGGCTTGGTTGAGTAAGAGCCAGGAGTCCAGGACTTCCAAGTGACATAGCGTGCAAAAATACATACAGAATAAAATTTCAATAAAAATCGCTCCTGTTCATGCACTTACATTATGTAGCATTTTGCATCACTGACACCGGAAGACCTTGAGGACCTTACATTGACACCTGCTGGACAACACACATTCTCAGAGCACCTGTCTGAGTCAGGTGATTTCCACTCACTCACTCATCATCTATACCGCTTAATCCTGTATTCAGGGTCACAGGGGGGCCTGGAACCTATCCCAGGAGACTTGGGGGACATGGCAGGGTACACACTGGACAGGGTGGCAATCCATCGCAGGGCACAGACACACACACATACACTCACTCATTCACATACTACGGTCAATTAGCCTAACCTACAGTACATGCAAACTTCTCCATGCACACAGAGACGGGAATCGAGCCTGGCCGGGGATCGAACCCGGACCCTGGCGGTACAAGGCGACAAACCGTGCCACCCTGATTTCCACTAAAACTTTTGCAAATGTAAAAAGTGGAGAAAGACTTTGTATCATGGACGTGTCTCGTGTTCATGGAATTTTAGCTAAAGTTAGCAGTTGATAAACATATGATTGGTCTACAGCTGCGTTGCTGTTGATTTGTTAAGGGTGATTATTTGTTTCAAAGTTACATTTTGGTAAATTACTTCAGTATTTCAACACACCATTGAGAGCATGTGAAGTGTGACCTCAATAAAGTCTGAACACAAGCTGAGAAACAGTACCTGATACAGGTATTGTCCATATATTTTGCAACAACGCGATTTTTCTGGTGTTTGGCCTCTGTACACAACCACACAATTTAAAATAAAACTATCAAGATGTCAACTTTCAGCTGAGATTCAAGAGGTCGGACCAAAAAGTGTCATTAACCATTCAGGGATTACGGAAATTGTATACACACATTTTCAAATAGCAGAGTTTCTTCAACTGAAAAAAAAAAAAAAAAACGCTCTTATCATTGCTAGATCAATTGTATCTCCAATCTTATAGAAAATAACTAAATTAATCCTAGATTCTTATTTAATACTGCAGCAAAATTAACCAGCAAAAAAGACCACTACAGAAATCTCCACATCAATGCAGTAGTGAGGACTTCATGAACATTTTCAGTAATAAAATTGTAAATGTTTAACAATGTTAACATTGATGATAGACTAACCATTTCAAATCAGAACCTAGCATATTTTACTCCCTCTAAATTAATTGATTCTGGAAAAGGTACAGTCGTGGCCAAAAGTTTTGAGAATTACATAAATATTGGAAATTGGAAATGTTGCTGCTTAAGTTTTTACAATAGCAATTTACATAAACTCCAGAATGTTATGAAGAGTGATCAGATGAATCGCATAGTCCTTCTTTGCCATGAAAATTAACTTAATCCAGAAAAACTTTCCACTGCATTTCATTGCTGTCATTAAAGGACCTGCTGAGATCATTTCAGTAATCGTCTTGTTAACTCAGGTGAGAATGTTGACGAGCACAAGGCTGGAGATCATTATGTCAGGCTGATTGGGTTAGAATGGCAGACTTGACATGTTAAAAGGAGGTGATGCTTGAAATCATTGTTCTTTCATTGTTAACCATGGTGACCTGCAAAGAAACGCGTGCAGCCATCATTGTGTTGCATAAAAATGGCTTCAGAGGCAAGGATATTGTGGCTACTAAGATTGCACCTAAATCAATAATTTATAGGATCATCAAGAACTTCAAGGAAAGAGGTTCAATTCTTGTTAAGAAGGTTTCAGGGCATCCAAGAAAGTCCAGCAAGCGCCAGGATCGTCTCCTAAAGAGGATTCAGCTGCGGGATCGGAGTGCCACCAGTGCAGAGCTGCTCAGGAATGGCAGCAGGCAGGTGTGAGCGCATCTGCACGCACAGGGAGGCCAAGACTTTTGGAAGAGGCCTGGTGTCAAGAAGGGCAGCAAAGAAGCCACTTCTCTCCAAAAAAAACATCAGGGACAGATTGATCTTCTGCAGAAAGTATGGCGAATGGACTGCTGAGGACTGGGGCGAAGTCATATTCTCGCATGAAGCCTCTTTCCGATTTTTTGGGGCATCTGGAAAAAGGCTCGTCCGGAGAAGAAAAGGTGACGCGACCATCAGTCCTGTGTCATGCCAACAGTAAAGCATCCTGAGACCATTCATGTGTGGGGTTGCTTCTCATCCAAGGGAGTGGGCTCACTCACAATTTTGCCCAAAAACACAGCCATGAATAAACAATGGTTTTCTAAAACACCCTCCAACAGCAACTTCTTCCAACAATCCAACAACAGTTTGGTGAAGAACAATGCATTTTCCAGCACGATGGAGCACCGAGCCATAAGGCAAAAGTGAGAACTAAGTGGCTCGGGGACCAAAACGTTTAAATTTAGGGTTCATGGCCTGGAAACTCCCCAGATCTTAATCCCATTGAGAACTTGTGGTCAATCCTTAAGAGGCGGATAGACAAACAAAAACCCACTAATTCTGACCAACTCCAAGAAGTGATTATGAAAGAATGGGTTGCTATCAGTCAGGATTTGGGCCAGAAGTTGATTGAGAGCAGCATAGTCGAATTGCAGAGGTCCTGAAAAAGAAGCGCCAACACTGCAAATACTGACTCTCTGCATAAATGTCATGTGATTGTCGATAAAAGCCTTTGAAACGTATGAAGTGCTTGTAATTATATTTCAGTACATCACAGAAACAACTGAAACAAAGATCTAAAATCAGTTTAGCAGCAAACTTTGTGAAAACTAATATTTGTGTCATTCTCAAAACTTTTGGCCACGACTGTAGTATCACAGCAGCTATGTTCACATCTACACAGAAATAGCATAAATGAACTGTATCAGTCAGGATTTAGGCCTCATCACAGCACAGAGACAGCAACTGTTAAAGTAGTAAACGACCTCCTATGGGCCTCTGATCAGGGTTGCGTCACTATACTTGTGTTACTCGACCTCAGTGCAGCTTTTGACACCATTGATCATAGTATTCTCCTTCACAGATTAGAAAATGTAGAATTAAGGAAACGGCCCTCTCCTGGCTCCTATTTGACTTATTGTTATCAAAAGGTCCACAAGCAACATGGGTAATTGCAAATTTAGGAACTTGGGAGAGCTTGGCTTCACAAGGAATGGAGTGAGGCTGGAGTTGGTGTATCAAGAGCGACGATACATAGATATATTCAGGAAATTTCCTGTAGCATTCCTATTAAACCAAACCATTCCTGAACTAGAGACAATGTCAGAAGGGTCTTACTTGAGATAAGGGGGAAAAGAACTGGACTGTTGCTCAGTGGTCCAAAGGTCCACCAAATGGTCTTTTCAGATAAAAGTACATTTTGAAAATATAAAAGTAATATTTTGGAAAGGTCCATGAGTCTGGAGAAAAAGAGAAGAGGCAACAGAATCCAAGTTATTTGAAGTCCAGAGTGAAGTTTCCACAGTCTGTGATCATTTTGAGTGTCATGTCATCTGCTAGTGTTGGTCCACACTTTCATCAGGTCTAATTCAACCATCTATCAGGAGATTTTAGAGCATTTCATTCTTCTATCGCCTGGAAAGCTTCTTGGAGTTCAACAATTCTCTTTTCCAGCAGTACTCAGCACCTGCCCACATTGCCAAAACTATCACTAACTGGGTTGCTGACCATGATATTACTGTGCTTGACTGGCCAGCCAACTCCCCTGACCTGAAGCCTGTGCAGAATCTCTGGGCTACTGTCAGGAGGAAGATGAGAAACACCCAACCCAACAATACAGACGAGCTGAAGGCTGCTATCAAAACAACCTCGTGTTCAATGACTCCTCATCAGTGCCACAGACTGACTGCCTTCATGCCTCTTTTTGATTTCCATCAGTTGTATGACACTATTTAATAACAGCTTTTGTTTTTATTTCTTTGAAATACATCTTTAAAATCAGAGGTGGGTGATAACGAGTTACATTTACTGCATTTACTTGAGTAACTTACTTCTATGTTTTGTTTCCCCCCGATTTTCTCCCTAATTGAGTCGTGTCCAATTCCTCTCCGTCACTAGGGGGCTCCACATTAAGGCTACTACTACCACTCAGCCGGGAGGGCCGAAGACTATCACGTGTTTCCTCCGAACCACATGACGCCAGCCGACCCCATCTTTTCGAAACTGCTTGCTTCTGCACCGTTGAGGGCGGAGTAACACACTCTGAGGACAGCACTATCCACTCCTTCCACTTGCGTGAGCTCACAGACGCCCCTCATTGGCTGTAGAGCCGTGATTAATGTGGGAGCACTAAGTACCTCTCATCCCTCCCCTCTGAGAGAGCTCTTCAAGACTTCAAGGAGGCAAAATTCCATGGCATTGTCATCTATAATTTTGTGAAATATAAAAAATAAAATTATTTAATGATAGTAAAGAACAACAAGCTAAAATCAACACTAACATTTACCACTTGTGAGTTAATAACTGATGAAAAAACATCAATGGCATGATCAAGTTATGCACAGTTTTGCATTACTTTCGGTACAGTCCCTCAGAATAGAAGCAACCAGGACAATGAGTTACCTGTCTGTTAATTAAGATTTTTAATCATACTGCTGTAACTTCCAAATACAAATCCAGGCAAGGATAAACATATTTAACTCATGGAAGAGAAATGTCAGAAACATACCTGACCTGACCATATTGGCCTGTGGACATAACTCTTTGCAGCTTATCAACTGGGTGGAATTTTGTGTCTTCCAGTGAACTTGGTCTCTTTTGCGAAAGTTGCTTGAGTTCTTAATCAATGCCCTGATTTGTTGTTTTCTTGGTATGAGGTTGTAGCAGTTCTGATATGTGCCGTGACATCTTATTCCATGTCCTAGTTTTATCTTGGTTTGATCTCTGAAGGTGTTTCTGACCTGATCAGTGGAGTCAGCGGTTTGATGGATGATGGTTTCTATTGGGCATTGTGAGAATATCTACAGCAATTAGCGTAGGAATATGTTTGGTCTGTGGGGGATTCAGTGTTCTTCAAAGATCATTCTCTTCTACAAAGAAACCCAGCAAATTGTATATTTCCTGGCACTAAATCATTATAATTTTGGATGGAGTGCCCCCTGTTCAGAAAGAAACATTTCCCAATGTACAACAGTCAAACATCAGCATCCTCAGTTTGCCTGAAGAACATCACATCCAGCATGATTACACACACAAAAAACAAGTCTGTATGATCCTCAGGAATTGGCTGTTCAGGGGTTTGAAGAAAATTGATGCTACTGTTTAAAAACATTCAAACATTCCAACTTACTCTCAAGAAATCTATACCTACAGCACTGTAACAGAATAAACAATCTGTTCAAGTGCGTTTAGATTTCATCCGGAATCCCAAAGGCAAAATCATGGAGAAGGAAATTATCGACCACATTGCCCTGCATAAGAAGACATTCATCATCATCAGACTTATAATGTACTTTAGCCAAATCCATAATACCATTCAAACTCAAAGTTAACTGTGTGCGAGGTGGCAGGAGAGCTTGTTACTTACAAATCTTATACCAGCTTCAGGACACTTCTGGGTACTGCAGTCACTTTCACCTCAATATACGTATGAAACATTCCTCCATTTCTACTACACAGACCATTGACATGAACTTCATTCCTGCATTTTTCAGAAAGAGTGAACAAGGATCCATTACGTGGAACATACAGTATGATAACGCTGGAAGGGACAAACTCTGTGTGGTTGTAATGTGCTGGGGACACCTGGGGGGCAGGTGTTTCAGGCATGAAGCAGGCAGTCCTATCATGGCTCCGGCGTACTGAGAAAACTTTCTACTAGTGAAATTCTGAGATAATGCATTAGTGTAGCAGGGGTTTATATAGAGAAATAATGCGAGCTTTTTGCTCTCTGAACTGTGTTTGACTTGAACGCCAATCACAAATGTGTTTAGTAATTGTTAATACTTTTAAACCTATGAGAGGCAAGTGAGAGCGTAAACATTAGTGCTACTGAATCAAATGAAAAAGGCAACTCAGTGCTAAATTAAACTGAGTCTCAAGGCAGGATGGGAAGCGCAGACCTTTATTTAATGTAGAGACGTTTTCACATTAGATGGATCCAAGAACGATAGCCATGGCTAGGCAACAACATAAAGGCTACTGCTTATGATCACGCTAAAGTTAACACATAGACATTTCCAAACATGAGAGAGATGAGAAACAAAACACAGCAGTTTAAAGAGAGAAACAGATCAGCATGTGCAACACACTTTCTTTGTTTCTCTTCCACAATACAGATCAATAAGTTTACCTGATCAATAAGCGAGCCTAAAAAACAATAAACCAGATGCAGACGGTATTTCGTCAGAGTGTTATAAATTGTTTTCAGATGTTCTTGCCCCATTCTTATTGGCATTTTTTTCTTCAAAATATTGAAAAACACACTTTATTAACTTTCAATTAATAAACACAAATTAATTCCCAAGGCTATAAAAGATCTTTTGTTACTTGCTAACTGGCATCCTATCTGTCTTCTGAACATTGACCATAAAATTCTTGCATCTCTGCTTGAAAAAACAAATGAAAAATATTTGTAATAATATCACTGATGAGTCGCAGTCCGGTTCCATGAAGAACAGACACATACTGGATAATGTTAGAATAATTCTTCATTTAACTGATCATTCACACCTAATTCATACAAAATATTAAATTACAAATTTATGAATGACACTTTTTGCTAAGATTATTGTGAGACACGTGATAGCATTGAACATAAGTTTATCATTACTTCACTTGAAACAATTGGATTTGTTGTAAAAAACTGGCTAATAGTTTGTTGGCTAGGTTGAAACTGGGGCGTAAGACAAGCCTGTCCAATCTCTGTAGACTTATTTTGATTAGCTGGACAGCTTTTGTCCTGTCGGGCTGTGATAAGTCAGG
>QNUK01000758.1:0-37500 GCA_013621035.1 Clarias magur | reverse complement strand
GATGTGGGCGGCTACAGGAAGCCAGTGCAGGGAACGGAGGAGTGGGATGGTGTGGGAGAACTTGGGAAGGTTGAAAATGAGACATGCTGCTGCATTCTGGATCAGTTGCAAAAGATGAATCGTGGACAGAGACAGACCTGCCAGGAGTGAGTTGCAGTAGTCCAGTCTTGAAACAACAAGGGACTGAACAAGCACATGAGTAGCCTGTGAAGAAAGGCATGGGTGGATTCTACTGATGTTGTAAAGAAGATATCTACAAGAGCGAGTAAGGTTAGCGATGTGTGGGGAAAATGACAGATGATTATCCACGGTTACCCCAAGATTACGGGCGGTGGCTGAAGGGGTGATTTGATTGTTGTCCAGGAAAATCATAAGGTCTTGACCTGGGGATGAGTCACCAGGGATGAACAGCAGTTCGGTTTTACTCAGATTGAGCTTCAGTTGATGAGCTGCCATTCTGGATGAGATGTCTGCCAGACATGCTGAGATCCGTCAGAGGGAGGAAAGGAGGGAATAAGTTGAGTGTCATCTGCATAACAATGGTATGATGACATGACCTTACCATGAGACCGGGAATAGAGGGAGATCAGAAGAAGACCAAGTATTGAGCCCTGCGGGACACCAGTAGAGACTCTGTGTGGGGCAGATGTGGATCCCCGCCAGGTCACCTCGTACAACCTATGTTCTAGGTAAGAAGCAAACCATGTCACGCTGCCGCGCTGTTACACAGATTCCAAGGCTTGTAAGAATAGATAATAGAATCTTGTGGTTCACTGTGTCAAATGCAGCTGACAGTTCCAGGAGGATGAGGACAGGTGACAGTTTAGCAGATCTAGCAGCATGGAGCTTCTCAGTGACTGACAGAAGGGCCGTCTCAAAAATCTCTCCTGTTCAGCTAAGTACATGCACAAATTATGGGCCTTATGTAGTGTTTTGGCGCATTAGAAGCTTTGAGGGATTTGACCCTCAGCTCTACACTGACACCTGCTGGATAACACACATTCTCAGAGCACCTGTCTGTGTCAGGTGATTTCCACTGAGAGAGAGTGCTCCTACTAGGTGTCGGTGTTGAAGGCATTTGGTCTGTACACAATGGTTTGACAAATGTGTGACATTACCATTCAGGAACTACAGTAGTCACACACGCATTGTAGAGGGGCTTGTACATAATAATAATAATAATAATAATAAAACTTAACATGATTACAAACATGAGGATTGCCTTTAATACTTGGATGAAAATTATTTGCAGTAAATGACTGCCTGAGCTCTGGAAACCATGGACATGATCCTTCATTTCCTTCTTTAAGATTTCGCTAATCATCTAAGATCCAGGTTGTTTATCCAAGGCAGCCTTTGAAATTCCTGAGTTAATGAAATCTATAAGCTTTTGAACAAACTCTGTTCTGGTGTAATTCCGAACAGATATTTTTTTCACATAGTTACACTTGTTTTTGTTTTGAAAGTGCAAGGGAGTTCGTCCTAAAGCCTGCTGAATGTGATCATAAAAGTTTTCACATTGGTCTTGTACAAGTTTGTAACTTTCATCATGGAAGTGATGCTTGAGATATTGTTTCAGTTTATTGAGGTCATTCTGTATGTTAATCTGTTCTATGTAAAGCATCATCCACATACCCCATAACTCATTCAAAACATTCAGTAGTGGGTGATAGTCCATCTTACTGTGTTTGGACTCAAAGTAAAGAGGGGCATCTTTTACTTTTATTTCAAAGAGACCTGTCTTCGCTTCTATACTGTAATACTTGTCAAAGTCACTAAGAAACTGAGAAAATGTGGAGAACAAGTTTCTCCTTTTCCATGTCTTTAATTCGATTAACCTCAAAATCTTCTCTGAGTTCCCTCATGACTTCAATAGAATGACCTCTGTAGGCCATGGCTAGATGATCATGGCTCAGGATTAACTGGATCATTCATCCAAGATTCAAAGAACTTTATTAAATCCAGAGGGAATTTGCTTTGTCTTTGTTACAGTTGCTTTGATTAATTTACTGGGAAGAAAGGAAAAAATTAGCTTAGTCAAGGAAAATAAATGAATAAACAGAATTAAATATAGCACACAGTAAGTTACATATTGCACTAAAAATAATTAATATACAAATATTGCACGTGCAATGTAAATGAAAAGAAAGAAATTGCACAAATGGTACTGGTAATCAGATATTGCACTTTGAATTTATATTGGAGTTGTTGGAAGAGCAGTGTCATAATGTAATATTGAACAGTAACTACTGACAGTCCCTATCTCGTAGTGATTTCATGAGTGATTTACAAGTTTCTCTTTATTCACAGCCATTGACATGTCGAAGAGGTTAACACGTGATGAGAGGATCGAAATTGTGTTGATATTCAATGCAGATTTCAATGCAAGACACCCTACGAGACCACCCATCTCCCATGCTACAGTCAGCAAACTGCTTGCTAAGTTTCGTGAAACTGGTTCATTGTTGGATTTGCCAAAATGTGGATGCATGAAAACTGTCACTAATGAACAAACATCAGTGGCTGTCCTAGCTTCATTCAGCAAGAGCCCACAGCGTAGCACTCGCCGCGTGTCACTGGAGAGTGGCATTAGTCGAACATCCCTTCGGCGGATATTAGCTACTCACAAACGGCACCCTCACAAACTCCAGCTACTGCAGCATCTCAATGAGGATGACTCAGATCGGCGCACACAATTTGCAGAATGGGCAAAACAAAAATTGGAACAGGACCCTCAGTTCACGCAGAAGATTTTGTTCAGTGATGAGGCAAACTTTTATGTGAATGGTGAAGTTAACAAACAAAACCACCGCTACTGGTCTGACACTAACCCACATTGGATAGATCCCTCCAAGACTGTTGGAACAAAAAAAGTGATGGTATGGTGTGGTATATGGGGTACAAAGATAGTGGGGCCGTTCTTCATCAATGGAAACCTCAAGGCCACTGGATATTTGAAATTGCTACATGATGATGTGTTTCCCTCTTTATGCACTGAAGCTGGCACGTTCCCTGAGTTTCTCCAGCAAGATGGTGCACCACCACATTATGGGTGTCAGGTCCGAGCATTCCTAGATGAACAGTTTCCTGAAAAGTGGATTGGTCGTCGTGGGCCAGTTGAATGGCCCCCAAGGTCCCCCGATCAGACCCCCTTAGACTTTTATCTTTGGGGTCATCTGAAGGCAATTGTCTATGGTGTGAAGATACGAGATGTGCAGCACCTGAAACTACGGATACTGGAAGCCTGTGCTGGCATTTCTCCTGTGGTGTTGCTATCAGTGTGTGAAGAGTGGGAGAAGAGGGTTGCATTGACAATCCATCACAATGGGCAGCACATCGAACACATTTTATAAGTGGTCAGAAACTTGTAAATAACTCATGAAAGAATAAAGTTGCGTTAAAACCAAGCACACCATTGTTTTTCTTGTGAAATTCCCAATAAGTTTGATGTCACATGACCCTCTTGCTATTAAAAAAACAAAAGTTGGATCCAAGATGGCCGACTTCAAAATAACTCATCTAAAATACTCCTATTAAGAAGACAACAGTCCTACAAGAGAGATGCTTGTGCTCTTTTTTTCCTTCCCTTGCCATTTGTAGATTTTCAAACTTAGCTGAGGTGCTGAAACTTAATTTAAAACCTCACCATGCATCAATGTTTATTGTTTAACATGTTTTGTGTGCCGTGTGTTTATATTGTATTTTTGTAAATGTAAAAATAAATGTATACTGTAAAATCCAAGATGAGTGTGGGGGATTTGGAATAGAGACAAAGTACTGGATAGAGTGCAAAATGTTTTATTAAACATTATAAAAAATATATATAATCAAAGTTAATTTTGTAACAAAAGTAGCTGTCAAATAGGAGAAAAATAGAAACATTAAAATGTAGCATATATTTATATTTGCTCGTACTTGCAAAAGAAGAGGGTGTGTGTTAATGAAATTATGATGTTCCTTCCTCTGTATCTGTAGTCGCCGCTTCTCCATCTAAATCTGAGATTTCATGCAGCATTATGAGTCTCCTGCTCTGCACGTCAGGTTTTGTCTCTTTCTTCTGCTGTTAGCTGGTCTTGTGCTGCTGTCAGAGGTCTCAGTCTGTGTTTCCTCCAGTGCCTGTCTGCAAGAAAGTACAAAAGCAAGAAGCAAGAAATTAGCTGAAAGTTTCCACCATAACAGCTTGTACAAATATTTTTTTTCCCAACATTTACATTTTGTCACAGCGATCACAGATAACCTGAAACTGTGGAGCTTATGTGGCTCATCAGCGTCTCAGTTCTTATAAGTGTCTCTGAGATGTGTTGGAGAATATACATGAAGGTTCTACATAGAGTAAATAGTAAAGTACATATGACTCAGTAATAGCTACATAAGCACAACACTTGAGTTCATCACTTTCTTTTATATTTTGCATAGTGAAATGATGTAGTGAGCAGACATGAAGACCATTAGAAGTTAACTTTGTTGTGAGTTAATGTGAAATGATCATCCTGTAGATCTTATTATATGCATTTAAAATGTCACCACGAGATCCACAGATAATTACCTGGAGATGTGGTGATAACACATCTCCAGGTACGGTGTTAATACACTCTAAAAAATGTTGGGTTGTTTCTGTAAACACATTGTTGGGTTGTTCATGCTGGGTCAGAATTCTGGGTTATTTCGGGGACTTTAAACACATTGTTGGGTTGGGTAACGTTGGGTCAGATGAGATGTAGTGGGTCATTTACACATGAACACCTGGTTGGGTTATTTCGACCCAACAACTGGTTTATTCTTTATTTCTCCAAACGGCAGCCTGCAAAATGTTTGAAATAATACTGTTATTGTGTCACAAAGTGTAGTTTTAAGAGTTGTTTAAGCGATAATGTATAAGTGTACAGCTCAAAACATCAATCGGTTATTAAAGATAGCGTCTATTTAAAAAAGTGCCCGAACGATTTCGGAGATTTGAGCTCCAGGTGGTCCTACGGTGCTGCGTGCTCATGTAGCCATCCAACATAGTCTCACCTTGGCAACTGAAAACAACCGCTGGCTGTGGTGTCTCTGCAGTGGTTAAAACAGCGGATTTATTTCATTTTGTGTATTTCTAACAGGTAATCTTTGGTATAATACGGTTCTGGTATAATATATCGCGGCTGTGAGACGCATCCTGTTCTATTTGCACTATACGCTGTGTCCTCAATCCCTCGAGTGTGCACTTCCAAGTAGGGTTGGGGATCATTTCGTTTTTTTTACGATACCGGTGCCAAATCGATACTTTTAAACCGGTACCAAAATGGTGCCTGAACCGATACTTTGCAAAAGCCAAAAAAGCCACAAAATGATGGTGGACTCAAGAATACATTTTTATTGAACAAAAAATTTAATGCTTAAATTGAACAATATATTAAAAGTTTAAGTTCTAACTGGAAGGCCATAATTATAAACAGAATCCATGTTACATTATTAATTTACAAATCGCTTAACCATTTGTTAGCATGAATGCAAGATTTGCACTTTGCAGTTAACATTACATTAGCCTAAAACTAACTTGCGGAAAGGCGGCTGACGTCATCATAATCGCTGGACTCCTTTTTGCTACGGTTGGTATGATTGGGGCTGGGGTCATTTACACCAATAGTACCAGCTGTTGTCTGTAAGCTGTCAAACAAGGTGCATCCCTCAGTCTGCTTTTAAATTTATTCCGTTCCTCACATGTTTCATTAGACTTGACGTTTTCCCCCCTTTACACGTGACTGCTGTAAAACATTTACTGCACGTTGCGGTGTCGGAATCCTTTCTTGTGAAATACAGCCACACTTTCGACCGTTTAGTTTTAGGCATTTTAACGGAAGGTGTTTAATTTAGCAAGTTAAGATAGCGGTAGATCACCTGCTGCCGTCAGAGCGAGTGTAACGCAAGATGCTGCATTCACGCGCATCTCGGATGGTCTCATTTCCTGAAGATTTGCACTTTTAATTTTTTTTATCTAATCTAATAACCTTTTAATCTACAGAAATAAAATGGACAGTAACATTACTGCGACAATGTTTTGGATTTGTATTATCAAAGCTTTCAGAAGTCTTCAAGACTTTTCTAATTAAGGAAATCATTTATTTTTCTGATCATTTCTGACAGCCCATGAATGCAGTATTTACGTTTTTACTAGAGATCATGTGTGCTGATGAATCTAATGCTTATTACAACTGTATCATCATAGCCCTAGAGAGCAAATATTTCAATCAACAGTTCAGGCATTTAAGTGGCACCGAAATTCGCGTTCTGTTTCGGTCCGGTACATACCGGTTATACAGGTACCGGTGCCGTATTGGCACCGGTTTTTCGGTACCCAACCCTACTTCCAAGTCAAGTCTGTACTTTGCGCTTTTGGAATTGAGACATAGCATGAGGAACTTTCTGGATTCTTCACTTCTGAAGTGGGGGACACGAGGCCACTTAAAGCTGGCAGTATTTTATGGTAAATTTATATACATTTTTACCTACATTTTAAATGTTGTAGTTGTGGTAGGAGCAAGCTTATTTTCATGTTTATTCGCTTTTCCACCTTTTTAGTCGCACTTTGATATGGGCGTGAGGGGAGTTTATATAGACGACTATACTGTATTTTATGAGAAAAATGCGTTTGCAGCACACACACAAAAACCCCCCCCGAGTTTTACTAAATGTAATCTAAATGTCATTTTAGGTAAATTACTTGTAATCTTCGCTAAAGCTGTCTTGACATATTTTATAATATTTAATAGGTGTCAGAAGAAGCTATTGGGAAATGTTTAATGTCAGTCTTAATATGTCTTCTGTTTCTGTCTGTTAAAAAAAAAAAAAAAAAAACTGCTTGTGTTATTTTGACCCAGCAGTTGGTTTATTCTTTGGAGAACATTCTGGATTCTTCACTTCTGACTGGATCATGCTCAGAGCACTCAGTATTTTATGGTAAGTTAATGTCAATTGTACTTTTTTTTTTTTTTTTTGAAAGTAGGAGTGGTAGGAGCAAGCATATTTTAAAATAAATGCTTTGATATGATGGTGTGGAATTCATTTTTATTCCCCATTCGGTTTTGTTATATATATATAAAAAAAAAGAGAGAATGCATCATCGTTAAGTCGTAGTTTAAAACAAGCTTTTTCTTCATCCTTATGAAATAGTTATTATAAGTTGTAAATTCACCATTAAATATCATATTCATCTAGTGCTTGTTGAGGAGATGGAGGCGATGGAGATATGGAGATGACTGGTGCATTGTTCCATGTTTTGTTCCTTGGGGATGAGACAAGAGGTACCTGACAGACCTTTTCCATTGTTGGAGGCAACGCTATTGATACCGACTCTTTGGTGAAGGCTGTTGATGTTTGTTTTTTTTTCTTTGATGTTAAATAGAGAAAGGAGTGTCTTCCCACCTGCGAGTTTCTCCAGCATGTAGATCAGATTGATGGACACGAGTACTCATCTGATAAATTTTTGAGGACAACAGGTTTTCAATACCCCATATTTAATCAATAATATTTTTTTACAGTTTTATTATTTTTGTTTTTAATGTCATTTTAAAGGAAATTAAATAGTAATAGTTAAATAACTAATAGTTAAAATATGAAGATGGGGAATGTTTGACATCATGTGGGCATTAAAAGATTTGTACATTTGTACAGTACATTTATTTTATATTTAACAAATGGTCATCTTGGGATTATATGGTTTTGTCTGACATTTTTGTCAACATTGAGTTATTCACATTTTCTTATTCTGTGACAATCCATTTACATTATGTGAAGTTGTGTACATTTTCGGTCTTTTTTGGGAAAAAAAATAAAAAATCAAATGGAATGTGTCAACCCAGCAAGAGTCAATTTTACCCAGTGGTTGGGTCAAATAAAATAACCCAGCACTTTAACATTTAACCCAGCAAGAGTGTCAATTTAACCCATTGGTTGGGTCAGAAATCTGGGTTAAATGGTACAACCCAGCACTTTGGGTCAAAACAACCCAGCGCGTGTTCTGTCCAATAGTGACCCAGCAGCTGGGTTATGTTTGGCTTGGTTTTTAACCCAGCAGTTTTTAGAGTGTGACGTTAGCATTTAAAATTAACTTACCGCTCACTCGCAGGCTCTCTGCTGGACCAGGCTCCACGCTGTCCAGTGCGGATGATGAACGTAAATGTTGTTGTGGGTCAGAAGGGTTCCGACTCGATCCGAATGGTTTTTGTCCTATTGTTTATCTTTTCCTCACTTCAGTTTCGCACCGCACGCTGTCTGCTGCTCAAGCCGCAGTGTGTTTAACTCTGCGCTGCATTGCTCGGTGCTTCTGTCCATGTCCACTCATGTAAATGCAAGAGTGTCTTGACACAAAGAATGCGACATTTGTAGCCTGTGTGCTGGATACATCTGGGCATGGTGGCTCTTGAAGCACTGACTCCATCTGTTGTCCACTCCTTGTGAATCTCCCGCAAAATCTTGAAAGTTTACATATTTCAATGCTCCAAAAGTGCATTTATCCACTTGGCATGCATCAGATTTTGGGAAAGCAAGTGCTGAAAAAGAAGTGTTTCACTTTCAGTCATACGATTTTGCATAACCTTGTACAAGTTTTTTACAACTAATTCCCCCACCGCCCTCACCAAAAGCACTGAACAGTAGGATTTTCAAAGTAATGTTTAATAAACATTTAATGCTCGTAGATCAAAGCAGCATGACGTGAATTGTAAATTTAAGCCCACAGTAGTGAATCACATTGCTGGGTAAAGCCACATTTGTGGAGGAACTGTGCGGAATACCTTTCCATGAAACAAGAAGATCTTGAGAGCCAGCTAGAACATTGCATTGCTTCTCTTTTTCTAAAGATGCAAACAATACTCCACATTTCAGAGACTTGAAGGAAGTGACAGAACAAATCAATCAGTAATTTCTGTTATCTACCCCACTGCTGAAGCGAACCATTTTGCCGGTACTTGTGAAATATTGTGGTGACGTTTCAGAAGATTTTTGTGTTCTGTACTTTTTTTTTACAGAATTCACCAGAATTGCCAGCAAGAACCTTCAGAGTGAATTCTTTGGTAAACTTCATTAGAACCCTGTCTATTGAAGATTTTCCAGTCTAAAAGTAGAACCTTAAGTCAGACCTAAAAAAATAATGAATATTAAATATGAAGTAAAAATAAAGCTTATTAATGGCTGTAGTGATTGAGACCAGAGAGAGGAGGGGAGAAAGGGGGAGGAAGGGGGCTACTGTGTAGGAAGATTTATTTATTTTTTTTTTTTTACACACACACACACACACACACACACACACACACACACACACACGCACGCACGCGCACGCACACCAGTTTACCGATAAGACTCTAGCGATAAAGTCGTCCTACACGCAGAAACACAAAATAAAAGATGCTTTACGTGCACACAAGTGGTCACAGTATTATAGTAAACAGTACATGCGTGCACTGATGTTAAATATACAAGTGACGCACACACAATGACACCGAGCATGGGATACGATTACCCACAATCCCACAGTGGGAGAGAGAAAAACCATTGGCTCAGGTTTTAGAAGACTATGATTCATCCACTTGGGTCATATGAATTACATTGTGAACATTGTGTTATTTAAACAACAAATAAGCAGCCCATTTTATAGATAAACTCAATCATTTTCACAAAAATCTTTGTGTTTATCTGAAGGAAGGTCGTATAATTGAGCATGGCATGAGTGAATAAAGAACTAAGAATTAGCCCTTTAAAAATCATTGTACTATTTTTCATGTCTAAACCAGTCCACTGAAATATGATTTAATGTCATATTTTAACTTGCAGATTAAAAAAAAAAAAAAACATTAAAATTAAATATGGTTCCTTCAAGAGGTAGCAATGACAAACAATAAGGCCTTTACACGGTCTGAGTAACATGGAATCTCATAAATGCCTCTGTTTTTTAGGGAAACAGAAGTTACAATTCGATGCACTGTGGTTCTCCGTGGTATCACTGTCCTTCTTGGAGACAACCCATTTTTTGTTGTTAATTTTTGCTTTGTAAGTTTAGCTGTAAAAATTATGAATAACATTTACAATTTTATTAATGTGCTTCCCCACAATTGGGTCCACAATTGTACGACCATTTCAAGGACCACCTTTGCAGGAGTGGAAATAAACATTTACTATATCAGTCTGTGTGTAATGAATCTATATAATATGAGTTTTTATCTTTTTTAATGAATTATTGAAATAAAGCAACTTTTTAATTATAATCTAATTCATTGAGATTTGCCATATACACACATCTAATCTAAAAAAAAGTTTAAACTCACCTCATCTCTTTGAATTCCGATGTTTGGTGGTGAAGCTCATGGCCTCTCAGGCTCTGTTCCTGCTTCAGTGAACTCTGTGGCTAGCGAAAGTGTCTGGAGAAGAAACTCCATCTCCAACTTTGCGAATCATCTTCCATTTTTCCTGGGAAAACAAGGAATTTACATTTACTCACTTCAAGCAAATAAATAAAAAAAATACCAAAAAAAAAAATTTTTTTATACCAACACATCAGGCCGACTAAATAATTGCTATTTCATAATACTACTGTTTAGTAATGCCACAGTTTTTCATCAAAGTGGCTTTTTTTTTTTAAATAAAGTTTACTGTGTGTGTATATTTTTAAATAAAGTTTATATATATATATATATATATATATATATATATATATATATATATATATATATCACAAAAGTGAGTACACCCCTCACACATCTGAGATGTGAAGTTACTCACTTTTATATATAATATATATATATATATATATATATATATATATTTTTTTTTTTTTCCCCAATAAAGAATGTGAAATGTCACAAGACATTGTAGGGGTTTTTGTTAAGTGCAGTCATGCGTCATTTAATACTCTCAGTAGGGGCATGTTTGATACATAGTTTAAGATAAAAATAAAAAAATAGTTAAAAGATAAAAATGATCAAAAGGACCTTTGTTGCGTCTTTCACAGAGGCAAGTTTACCCTGCCTAATTTAGGGTTCTCACTTAATTGCATCAGCCTGAAATGGGGACTAGGAGCCAATTTGTTAGAACCAACAATAAACAAACAGTGCCTTGCAGCAGTATTCATACACCTTAATTTTATTAGAATTTTATGTGATAGACCAACACAAAGTAGAAATGGTTTTCGATTATATAAAAAAAATAATTAATTAAAAGTGTGGCATGCCTTTATATTCATCCCCATTTACGCTGATATCCCTTACTAAAATCCAGTGCAATTCAGAAGTCCTCTAATTAGCAAATACAGTACAATACACAAGTATGTGACTGAGGCAGCACGGTGGCTTATTGGTTAGCATCGTCGCATTGCACTTACAGGTTCTGGGTTCGACTCCCACCTTGGGGTCTGCGTGTGTGTGGAGTTTGCATGTTTTCCCCGCTCTTGGCGGGTTTCCTCCAGGTACTCCAGTTGCTTCCCACAGTCTAAATTGCTCGTAGTGTGTAAATGAGTGTGTGTATGTGTTTGTGTGCCTTGCAATAGATTGGCACTTTGTCCAGGTTGTACCCCAAAGACTCCTGGAATAGGCTCCAGGCTCCCGTGGCCCTGTATAAAGCGGAATAGACAATGTGTGTGTGTGTGTGTGTGTGTGTGTGTGTGTGTGTGTATAATTGTCCTGGAGGAAGATGAACCTCCACCCCAGTCTCAAGTCTTTTGCAGACTATAAGAGGTTTGACCAGTATTTGGCTCCATCCATCTACCTTTTGTTTTAACACTTTTTTTTTATTTCTATTTTTGCTAATCTTCAGGGCCTGTTCTTCTAATTCCTATCAACATACACAATACAAGTGGAGACTAAGCACTTATAATAAGTCACATAATAAGTGGCAAAAGAAATGACATACCATAATTTGGGCATGTTGTCTGCTTCCCTTCATAAGTCCTGACACTGCAGTCCAGATGTATATGACGGCGGTCTCCACTCTCTCGAATAGTGAAACATGGGCTGTCTTTGTAATAAAATGAGTACCACAGATGTGAATTGTCACGACAGTCTGACTCAGAGCACTCTCCATACTTCAACTTGACTAATGGATATTTCCAATAGAACTGTGTAGTCTCAGTCAGGCTTTGGAAGGGTCTAACAATGAACTAAACACACAGAAACAGATATGAATTTGAGTTTTGTATGCTCACACACACACACACATGAACAAATAATTGTAAAAAGAGAATCAAATAGCATATTGTGTTTCCACATAACATAAATGTATGGAATTTGGTCATTTGAATATTTGCATTACTTTTTTATTTTTATTGTCATAGTAACCAAGGATGCAGACGGTCCACTTGTATGGAGTTTTATTATCAACTGTTACAGTACTTGAAACTGATCCCATATTTAATCTGAAATGAAAAATTGAAAACAATAAGTTACATATAATCCACTGGAAGTTAAGTGTCACTTACTGCTATAATGTAAGTGACACTCCAGTGTCACAAGACAAAAAGAGAAAACACACGATGTCATGTTTCTTATGATTTTTCTACAAAGCATATACTCAACTGTTCTAATAGATTGAAGATTTAGAAAACTGAAAGCACTGACACCGATGGCCAGGGGCATAAATAATACCCCTACATTGTGGTGGCACTTTAGGATGGTGTGAAATACATACATACATCCACAGAAAAGGACAGCCGGTTAACTGGAAGTGGCCTCAGTAGGATCCTAACTGTACTGTACAGACTGTAGAAGGGACACAACTAAGCAACATTGCTGAATTGTAACCTTTATTCTTCATTATTGTGTTCTCTCTCACTGAGCACCATTACAGCTACACACATGAAGAAATTTGTTGAAGAAAGACATTGAAGAAAGAATTTGGGGCATTTTGGACACTGTGTGAACACCTCAAGTAGCTCTACGAGCTGCACTGTACGAGCTCAAGATGCCTCAATCCTGCACAATATCACTCACAGATTTTCCACATCCTTTGTCTTTTGTCACTGCTGACACTAGCACTCATCATATGCCACTTGTATTCTTTAGGCACTTCACAATAAGATTTGAGACAGAAATGTGCGAGCACTTTGTGTAACAGAGACATAAGACACACAAGCTTTGTGCAGGGAGCTTTTGTATTCAGACTTTAAGGAAGGATTCATATTCTTTAGTTTTGAGGTTGTATTTGCAACTTATTTTTGTCAGTCATCATTCATCCATTTAACATATTTTATTATAGTCTTTCTAAATAAAAAATAAAAAACTATGTTGACCCAATGCGTTTTTTGATAAACAGCGTTGCAACATCGTCACACTACTACATGACATCGTCTTAAAATGTTGGGGTTCCTGCTAGGTTTTGTCTTTTCATTTTCTTTACTGTCAGATTTTATGTCATGTGGTAAATGTGCACTATCCTCCCCACTACTCAGTCGAGTAACAGCACTGACTTTGACCTGATTCTGGTGCTATTGTGTCATACTTTACAGTTTGATCCAGATGTCTTGGACTATAAGAAGAAAAAAAAAATCCTTTGATGTTTATACATCATTGAAAAGAACGTAATTTAATTCAAAAAGTGAAACATATATCCTAGATTCATTACATGTAAAGTTAAATATTTCAACAATTTTATTTAATTTAAAGAGAGAGGAGAAAAGGAGGAGGGGGTTATTGTGTAGATGACTTTCTCTCTCTCTCACACACACACACACACACACACAATCATTGCTCTCTGTCGGCTCACTGGAATCCTTTTCCTTTTGCATGACTTTAACAAGGAACCTCTCTAATAAATCTTGCTTTTGCCTCCTCTCGAGGGTTTCACGGAAATGTCTGATACTTCACACAGAACAGATTAAAGTACATAATGACCTCACTAAACTGAAACAGGACCTCAGGCAGCACTTGCAGGTACCAATGCCCTCTACAAGGTCAGGGTGAAAACCTTTATGATCACATCCAGCAGGCTTTGGGATGACCTGCCCTGCACTTATTGGGAAAGAGCCTCTGAGTCAGGATGTGTCCACACGGAGACGCGTTTCGCTGTATACGTATAAATTTTTTATCGTATTGGCGTTTCGTCCACATGGATCCGGCGTTTTAGGAGACTGAAACCGCTATTTTTTGAAACCGGGTCCCAAAGTGGATAAATCTGAAAACGACACCCTTGCGGTTTCGTGTGTACAGCCAATCCGTATATTTTTGCGAAACGATGATGTCATCACATCACCTGTCGGCTGCGTCACACGTAACAGCAACAACAATAATGGCAGACTACATGATTGTGTGGCTACTAAAAAGCATACTAGCTTTATTACAGCAAAATCTATTGTTTCTATGCAACTGTGATTAGCAACAAGCGATATACAGCGTGCAAGGTTATGCGCATGCTCAAAGTCTTCTTCTCCGTGTATAGTGCATCTCTATGGCAGAATTACAGCGCCCCATACTGGTCTGGCATATATATACTACACCGTTTTCAGTGGTTTCGTGTGTACGCAGACATTTCCTGAGACGAGGAAAAAAAAAAAAGATCGGATAGGGAACGCACTGGCTTCGTGTGGACGGAGCCTCAGACCTCCACTACAGAGCTGTTGCACAGTATAATCAGGCCTACATTACCTATATCATGTCCAGAAAGAGCTACAAAACTAAACCTATGAGACGTCTCCCCAACATGATCAGGAAACGAACACAATCATGTCAGTTTATTTGTGCAAGCAAGACAAACATTTGTGATCAATCAGTTATTGCGATATTAACAGATTAATTTAATAGTGAAAGTATACGATACACACTGCCCAGCCTAAATAAATAAATAAATAAATAAATCTACTCTTATATTCCATTTTGCTTTGATTTGGTGAATGCGTTTCGCATGCATTCACCATGATAGAATTTTGATAAACGTATGCAGTGCCTCTACATGCCCATGATGCCTTGAACTGATGAGAGGAGAGTCGAACAGTGACAGAAAAACACGTCCACTTAAGATCACCTGCGCACTCTGACTTGTACAATAATAATACAAATCAACATGGCAGATATTAACTTTTTAAGCCAGCTACACATATGTTTAAACATCATCATCATCATCATCATCTTTACATTAAATGCACAACAAACAACATGATGGTGATCAAAAAGGAGTCAAACAAATATATAAACATTTTAAACACAAGAATGGATATGGATACAGAGAATAAATTATGAGAAGAAAATGAAACCCACCTCTCTCACAGGTTTGGAGAAGGGACGGTACATACACACACACACACACACACACACACACACACACACACGTGATTTACAGGAAGCTCTGTACTGAACTGGAGAAAAAAGAAGAAGAAAAATAAGCATTCCCAAATATATGAACAGTCAGGGAGACCAGAACAGATTATAGTACAGTTAGCTGTTAGTAGTTGTTGTTAGCTAACAACTATAATTAGCATCATGCTAGCGATATGCTAATATTGTGAGCATACTGCTAGCAACATGTTAATCCGTCAAAGTTGGACTCAATGTTAAGTCTACGGGACTTTTTTTCAGAAACGTCCTAGCACCCCATTCCCGAATAATGACTATAAAGTTAATAAAGTTACCACTAATGAGAATTACCCAACTCCTTTCCTCTAATCCTGGAGGGGAAAAGCACTTTAGTCCTGTTGCACTTCTGGTTCCTCCTCTTCCTTTGCTTTTTTTTTTCTTTGGCGGCTGTAAGCCAACCTATAAGTGCGTACGTTGCCACCTGCTGGACTGGAGTGTGGAGCATCAGCTTAACAGCAAACAAAACTAAATAAAATAAATAAATAAATAAATAAATAAATAAATAAAGATTAAACTTCCTTCTCTTAAATTTGATCTCCTAGGCCAGTTTCGTTTAGATAATTGAACATCTTCTATATATTTTCCAGTTCATCTGCCTTCCCTAGTATATTTTCTGTTGTCATTTCCACTACTTCTCTCTTGCATAGTTTCTCTGAGGTCCTGTCTTTCTTTGTCGTATCCTTTACAGTTTGTTAATATGTGTTACTGTCTCTATTTGTCCACGGAATTCACAGCCTCCAGTTGGGTGGTTGCCCATTATCTTAAGACTTTGATTCAGTCCTGTGTGTCCTATTCTTAGCCTACCTATGATGATTTCCTCTCTTCTGTTTCTGCCCCATATTTTCCTTCTTTTAATATGTTTTTGAATTTTATGCATATGTCTACCTGTTTCTAGGCGGCACGGTGGTGTAGTGTAGCACTGTCGCCTTGCACCGCCAGGGTCCGGGTTCGATTCCCGTCTCTGTGTGCATGGAGTTTGCATGGTCTCCCCGTGCTTGGTGAGTTTCCTCCGGCTACTCCGGTTTCCTCCCACAGTCCAAAGACATGCAGGTTAGGTTAATTGGCGTTCCCAAATTGTCCATAGTGTATGAATGAGTGAGTGTATGTGTGTGTCTGTGCCCTGCAATGGATTGGCACCCTGTCCGTGGTGTACCCCGCCTCGTGCCCTAAGTCTCCTGGGATAGGCTCCAGACCCTATAGATCATGAGTGAGTGAGTCTACCTGTTGCTTCTTCATCTTCATCCCATCTTTCTTGCCATATTTAGTTTTTGGTTCTTTGATGATTTTCTTGACTTCTGCTCTGCTTATTGGGATTTTTATTTGGACTTTTTTGCTTTTGAGTGCTTGTTTGGCGAGTTTATTTGCCTCTTCATTTACCTCTTCATGTGCTGGTACCCACAGGACAGTAATCCTTACACCCTTCTGATATAATTCTGTTATTGTTTGCAATATATTAAATAGAATGTACTGTAAACATGAGTTTCCTGTTTCTAGACAGGTTATGGCTGACATGTTGTCTGATGCTATTGTTGTCTCTCTTTGGTAATTCTTCTCCACCCATTCAAGTGCCGTTTGTATTCCTATTAGTTCAGACGTGTATACTGATAGCTGGTCTGTTATTCTTTCTTTAGCTGATTCTTTATACGGTGGAATGTAGAATGCTGCCCCTGTTCATCCCGTACCTGGGTCTTTGGAACCTTCCGTGTATATTATTAATTTTCCTATTTCATATTGTTTTTTGCACTATTAGCGAGCAAGGGATGTGTGTTCGGTTGTCCTTAATTTTTTGTTTTAGACTTATGTCTATGGGTGGTGTTATCAGTTTCCATGATGGGGTGCAGTGCAGTGGTATTTTCTTGACTTCTAGCCTAGGACTAAGCTCCATAAGCAATGGTACTGTGGGATTGATGTTGAGCTTATGGAGTCCTAGGCTTTTTGCTTTAGCGTCCCCTATCCATCCTATCCATCGTTTTGTTATGTTCCCAGCACTCTTTAAGAATAGCCTTTGTTGGATGTTCTTTGCTATGCCCCGAAGTTGGTTCCCCGGTCCAGTTGTGTTTTATTTTGCCGTACTCCAGTAACAATGGTGCAGGAAGCGCGCGTTTAGAGCAAGGCCCACTCATGAGATGTTGTGCGCGTTCAGCGAGTGCAGTAAAGCCCAAAATGGACATTCTTACTGTTTTTTCATTTGTTTTTAATGTCTGGGATTGAAGATATTTTTTATTTTTTATTTTTAGGAAGCTAATCAATACACAAGTTGCACTGTTTTTTACTCTTTCTGTACACAATGCATTATATGATTTGCCTATGCTATTTCAACATGGAATCATTTTAGAACTTTCTTTGGTACATTTAGATAGGACATTTTATTGTACATTTAAATTTTTTTTTTTTCAAAATTGGCCACTACCAGTGCTGATTCATTTTATACACAGTATTTGCACTTATTCAGATACAGTAGATGTAAGTTTATAACCTAGTGAGTTGATCATATGAAACAAATTAAATGCGAATTAACTAACTATTATTACTATTATTGTTATTATTGTTATTGTTGTTGTAGCACTCACATATGTATTTAGAAGGATGAAATTCAGTTAATTCACCTGTGGAATGTTAATAGTTAATCCAGCAGCAGTCTGATGGGTGTGGGAAGCTTTTTACTTAGAAAATATAAAGAAAAAAGTATCTACAAATCAGTAGTAACAGTGGCAAGATTTGTCTGATCTTCACAAACATGTAACTTGGCAAAAGAGTTCTGTTTTGATCAAATTGACCGCGCACAACTTCTGCTTGGAGAGGAGAGCCGTCATTTAGAGATGGATGATTTCAGAGAGAGGATGATGAGTCGCACGATAAGGTCATGACCAATGGAGAGAGCAGTCTGATTCTCGATGGTTTTATTCTACATTGATCGCTTTGATTAGATGCTAACACAAACCACCACTTTTACACCAGCTGTACAGATTACATTAAATCCATAAGAGGTAAAATGCAGACTGGACCAATGGAATAAATGGCGTTTATCTTTTATTCACTGAATATTCCCAGTGAATACAGGTATTTACTGGCTATACCGGTATTGCGGCCATAACTCATTCCACATGTTCCTGTTATTTTACACAAATAAGAAATATGTATAAATGTATAAAAATATACAACCAATTAGAGACGTATTTATAAAAATTCATCATTTGAATTTCATGCAGTTATTTCATGCAGTTAAGGTAACCTTTCCATTTAACCTCCACATCCTTGTTATCTACTGCCCTCCTGGCGCTCTTTCTGGATGAAACAGACATGCTTCTTAGTCTTTTTCCTTCTGATAGCACTCCTCTCACTGTTCTAGGAGATTTCAACCTCCCCTCTGACAAACTCTAATCCTCTTTCCTTCTCCCTCTACTTAACTCCTTCTCCTTAACACTAAACAGTTGCCCTCCCACCCGCAAGGGAGGGAATTCTCTTGACCAGGTTTGCTGCTGCCCTTCCCAAGCCACAGATATCACTGCTATTCCTCTTCATAAATCTGATCATTAATTGGGATCCTTTACCATCACCCTTCCTATTCTGTCTAAAGCAAACCACCAAAAAATTTCTCTCTTACCCGCAGAAACCTTGAGCCTGTCTCTCCTTCCTCTGTGTTTTCGTGCATCCTATCATCCCTCCCAGACCCAGACTCCTTTTCCTCTCTACCACTAGAGACTGCAACTGAAACTTTCCTCTCCTCTCTCTCCTTATACATGGACCTCCTATGCCCGCTGTCCTCTAAACCAAGGAGAACTTCTTGGCTAGCTGATTCAATTCAATTCAATTCAATTTTATTTATATAGCGCTTTTAACAATTGACATTGTCGCAAAGCAGCTTTACACAATAAAAAGAAGTAAGTTTTTATGCAATGTGTATGAATCAAAATGATAAGATTGTCCCTGATGAGCAAGCCGAGGGCGACGGTGGCAAGGAAAAACTCCCTGAGACGGTAATAGGAAGAAACCTTGAGAGGAACCAGACTCAACAGGGAACCCATCCTCATCTGGGTGATAACGGATAGCAGGGATTGATCAGCATAATAATGTGTACTGGAAGTTCAGTGTAACAGGAGATGTGTTAAAATTTAAATTAAAAGGAGTCCAGTTTGTTCCCGGAGGCTCAGGTAGACTGTAGGAGATTCCAGCCCTGAGCTATCGAACAACTGAAGTCACAGGTCCCCAGAGAACAGCTGTCAGCATCAATCGAGGACAGGACAGTCTGGAAACCATCCCCAGCCACCAAGCGCATCCAGGCAGACCACACGGGGCATCCATGCGACGGGATCTCCAAACAGAAGCAGGACTCCAGGACGGGTTAGACGGCTCCAGAGGGCAGAGGGGTCTGGATCACTGGCAACTCAGGAGCGAACATGTATAGCTCGACAGAGAGACAGAGAGAGGGAAAGGAGAGAGAGAGAGAGAGAGAGAGCAGAAAAGGAGAGAACAGAAAATAAGGAGAGATGGCAGTTAGGTCTGGTCACAGTCAACATGTATAAGGTGAATGTATATTAGTGCAAAGTGCAAGCAGGGACTCCGGCAGGACTAACTATAACAGCATAACTAAAAGGAGAGCCAGAAGGAAACACAAACATACATAGAACTGATGTAATAAATCAATCACCCACACCACAACAAACCTGAGTGAACAATGAGAGGAGGACAGCATCTAAACATAGCAGTTCACCAGAATCCTCTACGTCCATGAGTCCCCCAGATCTGCTCCTTTACCTAAGGTTAATCTATTTACAAACAGGCTGCGCTAAATAAATAGGTTTTTAGCCTAGACTTAAACACTGGGACTGTGTCTGAGTCCCGAACATTAACAGGAAGACTATTCCATAACTTTGGGGCTTTGTAAGA
Source organism: Clarias magur (assembly GCA_013621035.1). Taxonomy (NCBI): domain Eukaryota; kingdom Metazoa; phylum Chordata; class Actinopteri; order Siluriformes; family Clariidae; genus Clarias; species Clarias magur. The sequence continues at coordinate 17,305 of QNUK01000758.1, read as the reverse complement.
AAAAGCTCTGCCCCCTGCTGTAGTTTTAATAATAAGTGGTACTGACAGGCAGCCTGCATCCTTTGATCGAAGTAGGCGTGGCGGATCGTAAGAATAACAACAGTTCAATTGTATACTGTATGCCAGACCACTAGGTGCTTTAATGTCAGTAGTATCTTGAATGCCCATAAATTTCAGGAGCCGGGCAGTGTAGATAAGATAAAGATGTGCTTGCATCTGGTTCAGTGAGGACTCGCTGCTGCATTCCCAACTAACTGAAGCTTTACTATACACCTATTGAACAACCAGACAGTAAGCATGCTAATAGTCCAAATCTAGAGGCGATGCCAACAACTAAGTTTTTCTGCATCACTGAATACAAGAAAGTTTCTATCTGGCAATATTTCAAGGTGAAAGAAAGCTTATCCTGGTGATATTATCTACATGAGCTTCAAACGAAAGGTTGGAATCTATAATCACACCGAGGTCTTTAACTGTTGCACTTGATGGAACAGAAAGGCCATCTAAAGTTACAGTCTGATCAGAAAGCTTACTTCTAGCTACTTGTGGTCCTATGACTAGAACTTCTGTCTTATCAGGATTAAGAAGAAGAAAATTAATTAACATCCAATCTCGTATGTCCTGCACACACTGCTCAATTTTAGCAAACTGGTTTTTCTCATCTGGTTTTGCTGAGACATATAATTGTGTGTCATCAGCATAACAATGAAAACTAATACCATGTTTACGAATTATGTTGCCCAGAGGAAGCATGTAAAGGAAAAAAGCAGTGGGCCTAAAACTGAGCCCTGTGGAACACCAAACTCCACTTGAGAACATGAGGAATGGTCACCATCTAAATCTACAAACTGATAACGATCAGTCAAGTAGGATCTGAGCCACAAGAGGGCAGTTCCCTTAATTCCTACTACCCTTTCTAATCTGTGAAGGAGAATACTACATCACAGGCCAAAAGCTGCCCCGGTGTCCAGTAACACAAGTAGTGACGCAACCCTGATCAGAGGCCCAGGGAGGCCTTTCATGCAACAAGTGCTGCCCTGTGTTGCGTGATGAGGCCTAACCTGACTGATACAGTTCATTATGCTATTTCTGTGTAGATGTGAACATAGCTGTTGTGATACTACATTTTCCAAAATCTTGGAGATAAAGGGAAGGTTTGACATCGGCCTGTAATTAGAAAGCAGACAGGGGTCAAGGTCAGGTTTCTTGATTAGCGGTTTAATAACGGCTAATTTAAAGGATTTGGGGACATACCCACTACTGAGTGAACAGTTAATTATTTTCAACAGGGGTTCTGTTATTGCTGGTACTATCTGTTTGAGAAAATGTGTCGGTATAGGATCTAATATACAGGCTGACGATTTTGAAGAAGAGATGAGTGAAATTAGTTCCCTCGCTTCAAGGGGAGTAAAGTGTTCTAAGTTCTGATGTGATGTGGTTAGATCATCTGAATTATTTAAATTGTCTGGTTTCAAAGCCTGAATTTTTTGCCTAATATTTATGATTTTATTATTTAAAAAGTTCATGAAATCCTCACTACTGCATGATGATGTTGTGGAGATTTCTGCAGTGGTCTTGTTTTTAGTTAATTTAGCTACGGTATTAAATAAAAATCTCGGGTTGTTTTTGTTATTTTCTATTAGAGTGGAGAAATATGTTGATCTAGCATCACTGAGAGCTTTTTTATAGTTCAGGATGCTCTCCTTCCAAGCTATTTTGAATACTATCAATTTAGTTTGGTGCCATTTACGTTCGAATTTGCGAGCGGTTTGTTTTAAAGCACGTGTGTGGTCATTATACCAAGGAGCGAGTTTCTTATCTCTAATCATTTTCCTTTAAACTGGAGCGACATTATCTAAGCTATAACGAAGTGCTGACTCTAGATATTCATTCGCCTGTTCGAGTTCTGTGAAGTCAGATGGCGATCCAATCAAAGTAGATAATTCTGGAAGATTATTGATAAAGCTCTGTGCGGTATTTGATGTAAATGTACGTTTAAGGTGGAAGCGCGGTGCTGTGCGTACATTATTACTATAACACGCTTTAATCGAGACAAGGTAGTGATCTGAGATAACTTCAGACTGTGGAATTGTGGTTATATTTCCTATACTTAATCCGAAGGATAATATTAAATCCAAAGTGTGAGCTGCTTTATGAGTGGGTCCTACTACACACTGATTTACTCCTACTGAGTCCAGTATGGACAAGAATGATGTTCTCAGAGGGTCTTCTGGATTCTCAAAATGAATATTAAAGTCTCCAGCAATTAACGCTTTATCTACAGAAACAACAAGGTTTGAAAGGAAATCTGCAAATTCGCAGAGAAACTCCGAGTACGGCCCAGGGGGTCTGTAAATGATGATTAGCGGGATTGACTGAGCTGACTTTATGTTACTATAGAGAACTTCAAATGCATTAGATTTAAAACTGTGTTTTTGTACGAGAGACAGATTATCGTTATAAATAACTGCGACTCCTCCTCCTCTACCAGTTAGCCGAGGCTGGTGTATGTAGCTGTATCCAGGAGGACTCGCTTCATTTAGAGCCACATACTCGTCCTGTTTAATCCAGGTTTCTGTTAAACATAATATATCAAACTCCTGATCTGTGATAGTTTCATTAACAATAACTGCTTTAGATGCGAGAGATCTAATATTTAACAGTCCTAGCTTCAGATCAGAGGTGCTGGCTGCGCATTCAGTGTGGTCTGAGTTTGTGGTGTCTATGTTAATTAAATTACTAAAACAGACTTTCTGAGTCTTTCTAAATGTATGTTTATGTTTATCTCGGGGAACAGACACAGTCTCAATCTGATGAACCCTGAGTGACGACTCTATGCAGCTAGCAGACGGTTGGTTTAGCCTGTCTGTCTGCTCCCTGGCCTTGGCTCTGGATTGTCACCGATTAACTAGGCTTCTTCTGAGACTATGTGCTATACTACAAGAAATGAGAGCAGCACCTTCCCGAGTGGGATGGACACCGTCCCGCCCTAACAGGCCAGTTTTGCCCTCAAACGTCTTCCAATTGTCAATGAAGCCCACGTTGTTGTGCTGATGTACTGCGCAACAACAGAAGAGAGTTAAAAACTGCAGAGAAAAGATGGAAGAAATCACAGCTTGATGTAAATCTTGTCTCTTATCGTACTCTTCTCTCCAAATTCTCATGTGACATGATTTCTGCCAAAACTGCCTTCTACAGGGAAAAGCTGGAAGCCTCTGCACATGATCATGAAAAACTCCACAATATCTTCTCCTCACTACACTGTAAAAAATCCAACTAGCAAAATGTTGGCATAATGAGTATTTATTAGTAATCTGGACAATAAGACATGAAAAAACTGACTGAACTAGTGAAAACAAGTTCATTAAAACCTCGCTGGGTAACTAATGTTTAATTACTGAACAGAGTTTCTAATGCAAGTTACCACGCGCAGAAGTTGGTTCGGAAGTTGGCGCATGCGCGCTGATACGTTTCTGAAGTTGGCGCATGCGTGTTGGGTGCAGCGGGTATTTTGAACATCATCTGGATTAGGATCCCGTTTCTCCACCTCACAACGGACAACTTCTTCTTTTAAACTTTGGTAAGTGAATATATTTATATCGAAGTCCTTTGTAGAAATGGTCTTAACATAAATGAGCGTTATTACATGGCGCTCTTTGTGAAGTACATAGAGTTTGGTGCAGTTGTTTATTTAACGTGAGACAGTGAGAAAGATGCAAGTCATCCTGTAACCTGAGCTCCTACAAACAATATATTTTGTATTACTTTAAATTTACTACATTTATGTTATTTATTACAGGTGTTGAATATTATAAAGTATATTTAATTATGCTTCAATTTAGAATAGAATATTATGTAATTATTATTTACAGCACATGATTATTTTCTCGATATCCCTGCATGTGTGATGTTTGATTTATTGGTTATGTTGTTTATGTTAAGAGGAACTAACAGGTTACCTGCCTGGGGTTTCCCATGGGACAGGTGTTCAGGATGAAGCCTCTTTCCGATTGTTTGGGGCATCTGGAAAAAGGCTCGTCCGGAGAAGAAAAGGTGACGCTACCATCAGTCCTGTGTCACGCCAACAGTAAAGCATCCTGAGACCATTCATGTGTGGGGTTGCTTCTCATCCAAGGGAGTGGGCTCACTCACAGTTTTGCCCAAAAACACAGTCATGAATAAAGAATGGTACCAAAACACCCTCCAACAGCAACTTCTTCCAACAATCCAACAACAGTTTGGTGAAGAACAATGCATTTTCCAGCACGATGGAGCACCGAGCCATAAGGCAAAAGTGAGAACTAAGTGGCTCGGGAACGAAAACGTTGAAATTTTGGGACCATGGCCTGGAAACTCCCCAGATCTTAATCCCATTGAGAACTTGTGGTCAATCCTCAAGAGGCGGGTGGACAAACAAAAACCCACTAATTCTGACAAACTCCAAGAAGTGATTATGAAAGAATGGGTTGCTTTCAGTCAGGATTTGGCCCAGAAGTTAATTGAGAGCAGCCCAGTCGAATTGCAGAGGTCCTGAAAAAGAAGGGACAACACTGCAAATACTGACTCTTTGTCGATAAAAGCCTTTGAAACGTATGAAGTGCTTGTAATTATATTTCAGTACATCACAGAAACAACTGAAACCATGATCTAAAAGCAGTTTAGCAGGAAACTTTGTGAAAACTAATATTTGTGTCATTCTCAAAACTTTTGGCCACGACTGTAGAATTGAGAGGACAGGACACAGAAAAATTTGATGCTGAGACACTTGAGCACAAACCTGAACATCTTTTTTCCATGCCAACAGTATTGCATATTTCTAAATCTTTCTCTTATAATTAGAGTCTCCCTAATGTTAAATGTTAGGAATACCTGAAAGTTTATCAAAAGTGACGATGCATAACATTAGCGCCCTTTTTTCAGACTTCGAATATTGTGACTCACTGAATGAAAACTGTCCTGGAAGATCTCGATGTGTTTATCCGTGATGAATCATCTGCACTATTCAGAACCTGTCTGGTGAGGATGTTGCATTGATTCTCTGCAGGCACTTTGACAAAAATACGGCTGTTAATATTTGTGTTGACATTATTAAGATATTTTAATTCTTATTCATTTGAAATCCGGCTCTTATTTTACTTTATCTGATCATCTCAAACTTGTATAGCTCAGAGACAACTGATTTTACGGATTTATGAGGTGTTTCTTTCTGTACATTTTGTCTACATTAATCTAGTAGGATCCAAAACTTTCATGGAACAAAAAGAAATATAACAACATAGAAATGATGGATGTCAAAATTGATTTTTTTTTTTTGTACTCTTTATTACATTAGGACAGTACTCCTGATGGCGGACAGACCAGAGGGATGAAAGTGGGAGTTTTTTTGATTATTATGATGACTCCCCTACGACTTTGACCAGTGTCATAAACTTTACTCTTGTGTTAGAGGAAGGGATTGTCTTGCAAGATGCTCCAGAACAGTTTGGCCTTTGACCTGTTTGCCTTGGATTTCAGTACCAAAAAATCGGAAGTACACTTTTGAGGTGATTGAGAAGGTGTTCATGGAATTGGGCACTCACTGCTCTGCAAGGGTACAATCCCTTAAGACTTAACTTCTCCTATGACTTTGCTTTTGTGAGCTGTTTTCAGACTTCAAATTATTATATATTATTATTATTATTGTACTCTTTTCCTTGTTTTGTGAAGGTTAGACTGTAAAAGGCATTTTGCAATGTTTCTTTTTGTGTACTTTTATTTGAAAGTCATGGAATGTGGTTGTAGTGTGTTCCTTTTGGTTTAAAATAAAATTTGGAAGAAACTTTCAAGCATTCAGTTACAGCTTTTTTCATTATATTGTATTACAAAAAAACCTGCTTCAGTAAATTTAAACACATATTTTAAACCCAAAACGTGTGACAAGTTCACATTTATTAAATTAATAAGTCTTTGAAACTATCAAAACACTTTTAACTTAACAAAAGAATATAAGTTGGGACCTTACTCAGTAAATTTAACAACAAGTTGAATTAACTCAAAATTTCAAGGCAACTTGCTGCACAGCTTTTTTGAGTTAAGTCAACAACTTGGGTTAAAAGTGGAGTTAACTAAACTTCAGGCCCTTCCCTTCCCTCCCTTAGCAAAATTCTCCAACCTGTCATCTGATGAGATTCAGCAGATCATCACGTCATCCAACCCCATCACCTGTTCATTAAATCCAATCCCTTCCACAATGCTCCAGGCCAACTCACAAGAACTCCTTCCCTTCATCACAACCATCATTAACCATTCCATATAATCTCATCATGTTCCTGCTGCTTTTTAGGAGGCAAAGGTCAGATGTCAACAACTATCGCCTGGTATTGCTTCTCTCTTTTATTTCCAAAATTCTTGAAAGGACTGTTTTCAACCAAATGTCTCTTTATCTCTCACAGACAACCTTTCTATTCTTACAAGCCTTGGAATCCATGGAACAGCATGGCAGTGGTTTGCTTCTTACCTAGAAGATAGATCGTATGAGGTGACATGGAGGGGATTCACATCTGCCCCATGCAGACTCTCTACTAGTGTCCCACAGTGCTCAGTACTTGGTCCTCTTCTGGTCTCCCTCTATAGCTTTTCATACCATTGTTATGCAGATGCCATGCAACTTATTCCCTCCTTTCCTCCCTCAGACACTCAGGTTTTCACTCGGATCTGAGCATGTCTGGCAGACATCTCATCTTGGATGGCAGCTCATCAGCTGAAGCTCAATCTGAGTAAAACCGAACTGCTGTTCATCCCTAGTGAGTCATCCCCGGTCAAGAACTTGTGATCTTCCTGTACAATCGTCAGATCAGTTCTTCAGCCACCGCCCGGAATCTTGGGGTAACTGTGGACAATCATCTGTCATTTTCCCCACACATCGCTAACCTTACTCACTCTTGTCAATTTCTTCTTCACAACATCAGAAGAATACGCCCACCTACTCAGGTGCTTGTAAAGTACCTTGTTATTTCAAGCCTGGACTACTGCAACTCAGTCCATCATTTGTCCTCTGCAGCTGATGCAGAATGCAGCTGAATGCATCAAATTGAATGCATCAAATTCAAAACTCTGATGTTAGTCTACAAAGCTAAAAATGGCCAGCACCCACTAACCTCTCAGCTCTAATCAACACACACACAGCACCGCATTTCCTCCATGTATATGTATATATGTAAATTGTAGTGGAAATTAGATTAACAACTCTGGAGACTTTAAATAGTATCACAACAAGATACACACACTGCAAGAGAGAGGTAACTCCTCTCTCCTCACAGTGCTTTATATATTCTAACTTAGCTGGTCATGGTGACATTTCATGAAACACATAATGTTGAAGAAAACAACAGGGCTGTTCCCTCGGGTGCTCATAAACAGGCACGGTACATCATTGACGCAGAGTTTCTCTCAACATAGATAGGTCAAGGCCTGTACTCCCTGTACATCTTGTTCTTTCTTGCATGTACACATATTCCTAGCTCTGCAATTCTAACTGACCCTTGATTATGTAGACTTTTAGTAAGAGAGACAGTTTTATAAAAATTAAAAAAAATTACCACATATCCCTCCTTTTTGTCCTTAAGGGCAAAATTAATTATAAAATGTTATGCATATACTATAACATAACTATCTACTTTATAGTATGCATCAATCATAACCTTTCCAAATTGTTTTCATATGATATCATACACTAAGGTACAGAAAGGATTATACTGTATTTTTGTGGGGATAAAAACCTGTATGTAAGCAAATTCAGAGTTAGACAGCATCAATTACAACTTTTCAGAGTCATCTCTTCAGCCATTTATATCTCATCTTCATCTTCTATTTCAGGGTTGAGTGTTGGAAAGTTGTCCGTGTCCAGAGGGTCTGGTGGCCACCAGGCATTGGATCCTCCTCGTTAAAGGGTGGTGTCCATTGGTTCAGTATTCTCTCTCATCGGCGTTTCCTTTTTATTTCCACCTTCGACGTGCTTTAGCAGGGTGTAGCCTTTACCTGGTAGTTGTCTCGTCATCAGGTTCTGTTTGCAATTTTGAGTGTGACACATTAACATGCACATTGGTGTCTTTGGTTTTATGCAGGGCCCTGAGCTCTTTGGAACAGTTGTTTGAGAATGTCCTCAGGGCTATTCATGAGGTGCCTCTTGGGGTTAGCAATGATCTAAACTGCCTATAAGGTGAGCTGTCGCCTTTCTTGACGATTATTGGTGCTCAGAGTGTGGGCATGCCCAATCTGCACTCGTCCCACCTCACAAGGCTTCAAAACACTGACAGGGACATCCTACAGCTGTCTTTTAACTATGAGGTGATGCTGAGCCCAGTTCTGGAATCTGTTTACAGTGGCTTGCAAGGATCCACGTTGCTCGCTCTGCGACGTTCACTGCTGTCTTTGAGAGTAGAATCTGGAACAGTGCTTGCCGCCTCTTGCTTTCTCTTTCTCCTGAAGTCCTTCACCTGTTTGTGGACTACAGACAATGCAGAGGACAGTTTCGTGCAATAATTAAGCATTTCATCTTCACATTGTCCAGGGAATTTCCTCGGGACTGCTGCTGGCCCTATATCTGTGTTGGAAGGTCTGCCAGACATTATCTCAAATGGGCTTACGTTTGCCCTTCTCCTTACTCTGGTTCGTATGTAATTGAGAACAAGTGTGAGGGCTTTTGGCAATGGCAGGCCTGTCTCTCCGCAGCACCTTTTCAGTCAATTTGTTTTTCAGCATGCCATTTTCTCTCTCCACTGCTCTACCACTTGCTTGGTTTTAGGCGCAGTGTTGTTTTAGATCAAATGCCAAATATTCACTCATTTGTTGCAAAGCATGATTAACGAAAGAGGTCCCATTGTCACTGCCTATCTTAACTGAAATCATTCCCAGATGGGGGATCCCTGATAAGAGTGCCTTAGCTACTGCACTGGCATCTTGTTTAGAGGTTGCAAAAGGTTTAATCCATGGTGAGAACATATCCACTATTACTAGGCAGTACGTTTACCCGATCGCTAGGGGTCAATTCAATGAAATCCATCTGTAAATGTTGAAATGAGAGTTCTGGATGAGTGTTTTTTTCCTTCGCCTTCTGTAGAAACAGAGTTAGACCTATACATCTTTTCACAGTGATGTTTACAATTTAGCATTGTACTTTAACCACTCCGTTGCAAATAAGTGTAATCCTTTTCTGTATAAAAGATGCTGAAACTGCATGAACTAGAAACATCAAATTACTGTAACCTGCTATACAGTCTTATGCAAAAGTTCAAGTTTTTTTTTTACTTGAAAAGATGTTAACACAGTCTCTCTTGGAAATGGAAAAAAAAAATCAGCAAACATTGGTGCATAGTTAGTTTTTATGTCATAAATTGAACAAAGATATAGAAAATTAAAACATTATTGTGGCACTGTCCAAAAGTTTGGGCACCCTACAAAATCACTATTTAGTAACACCTCCTCTGGCAGATATCACAGCTTGCAAACGCTTTTTATAGCCTTTGCTGATTGTGGCCAAAGAGTTCTATTTTAACTTCATCAGTCCACAGCACTTGTTTCCAAAACTCATCAGGCTTCTGTAGATGTTCTCTTACAGACTTCTGACGTTGGATTTTATGATGGGGACGCAGGTGAGGTTTTCTTCTGTTGACTCTTCCATGAACGTCCTGTGGAACCACCACTCCTGAGTCTGCTAAATCTTCCTGCGTGTTTTTGCAGTCAAATTTAGGTTTTGATTTTTCTTGGTCTTCCAGATCTCATCTTGACCTCCACAGTTCCCCTGAACTGCCATCTCTTAATTACATTTCTCACTGTGGAAACTGCAAGCTGAGAACGCTTTGCTATCTTCTTGTAGCTTCTCCTGCATTGTGGCCATCAATAACTTTCATTTTCAGAGACTTACACAGCTGCTTGGAGGAACCCAGGGTTGTTGAATGTCCGCAAGCGTGTGCACAAGGTTTGAAGAGCCAAAGTATTTGTAAAGCTGGCATTTACTTATGACAGCTGTTGCCATGAATCAGACCTAACGAGCTGATTAAGGTCTAAAGCCTTAAAGAATCTGAGACTCTGCCCAAACCTTTGCACAGTGCCATAATAATGTTTTTATTTTTTATTTTTGTTCAATTTATGGCATAAGCAGCAACTATGCATCATTGTTTGCTGAAAATGTTGTGCATTTTTTCCATTTCCAAGACAGACTGTGTTAACATCTTTTCAATAAAAAAATCACCAAAATCTGTTATCAAAACTTAAACCTACAGTATGTACCTAAACTTTTGCATAAGACTATAGATAGATAGACAGACAGACAGACAGACAGACACTTAATTGATCCAGAAGGAAATTCCAGATATCCAGCAGCCATAGAGACAGTAAAACAAAAGACAGGTTGTAGATTGCAGACTGTATATCTTACATATGCTCTGTACACACAGAAGCTCAGTCATGGTGTGCAATTTTATATAGTATATGTGACAAACAACAGTGCAAACAGTATTAATTGTGACAAAACCTAAGTAATTGTGCAAAGAGCAGCATGAAAGTGACCATGAAATTTAGTCTGCGTGTAAATCTCAAAGTATGCAATAGGTGGAGTAACTAAGCAGACCCTGTAGCTAACAGATGGGAGTTATGCATGCATCCATGATGTAAATAGCAGACTCGCAATATATATATATCTGCCAGTCCACAATTTTCATGTCATTGTAGTGAGATGTTGAAGAGTCACATGGCTCTGGGGACAAAGGATCTTCTAAGTCTGTCTGTTGAGCAGCTTTTTGACAGAAGTCTTTCACTGAACACACACTTCTGGTTGCAGAAAACTGTGTGAAGTGAGTGGTCGGTGTTAGCAAAATGTTGTCCATCATGGCCAAGTGTCCTCTTCTCCACCACTTCCTCGAGAGAGTCCAGCTCCAGACCAACCACTGAATCAGCTCTCCTGACCACTTTGGACAATTGTATGGCATCCCTGTTTTGAGACTACCTCTCCAGCACACCACCACATAGAAAAGCACACTGGCTGACTGATAAAACATCATCAGGAGCTTTTTACAGATTGAAAGATCCTAGTTGTCTGAGTTAAAACAGTCGTACCTTTCTTGTACAGATAGTCAGTGTTCACTGACCAGTCCAGTTTGTCATCCAGCTTTAGCCCCAAGTATCTGTATGACCTGACCCTGTCAACATCCACTCCCTCGATGGAGACAGATAGCAGGCCAGACCGATTGTGTAAAGACGAAAGGGAGGGCAGTAATAATGTCAGAACATTTCACCCTCATCGATAAATCCCAAGTACATAAAACAGACATGCTGTGGCTTGCTCATCAGGGACAATCTCATTATCTAGACACATTTTTTCTCACACATACAGTACACACTTCCATAAATTTTCTTTTCATTTTTGTTAAGCTGCTTTGAGGCAATGACCATTGTTAAAAGCGCTATAGAAATAAAACTGAATTGAAAAAAAAAATTTACTTTAACAAAACATGAAGCCAGATCAACAAGTTTAACCATTGAACAATCCAGCCCTGATAAATCAAATGAAATGAATTTTAAAACATGTTAAATAGTTTGTAAGACTAAAGAGGTACTATAAGCTTAGCCCCTGTTTAGTCTGAGCAGTGAGACTAAAAATCACACCCACCTGTGATGAAGGTGAGGATGAATAAAGGCAGGACCTGGTGAGGATGCTTGCAGGACTCCATGTCTGAGACACGACACCTGGTTGCCGCTCAACCGCGTCATAGCTCATTACCCTAAAGTTGAGCTGATTTCAACTCCCTTCGCCACCCCGCCCCGCGCCGCTCTCCACCGCCCCTCGCCGCCGGCTCCCATTGAAAATGAATGACTTCCGGCGTCTTTGACGCTCTCGCCGCGTTCGGTGTGAACGCAGGGTTATGGCAAGCAGAGCTGCTGACTGGATGTGATGTGAGTCAGGACTTTATTTTATACTAGTAATAATGATGCGCAATCACCTGATAGATGGCTGTTTACAGGCAAGTATTAAAAATGTAATTTTAATTCTGTTTGCGCCCCCTGCTCCTCCTCTAGTGTTTACCGGCGGTAGGCATCCAGCATGGTGCACTACCACCACCTACAACACTCATTCTCCCTCATGGTCCAGGTGCCTCAAAGTCATTTTTTCAGAACATTTTCAATCAATCATACTCTATACTCATGTCCTCATGTCTGTGTTTCCTTCTGGCTCTCCCTTTTAGTTATGCTGTTATAGTTAGTCCTGCCGGAGTCCCTGCTTGCACTTTGCACTAAATATACATTCACCTTATACATGTTGACTGTGACCTCTGCTCTCTCCTCTCTCTCTCCCTCTCTCCTTTCCCTCTCTCTGTCTCTCTGTCGAGCTATACATGTTCGCTCCTGAGTTGCCAGTGATCCAGACCCCTCTGCCCTCTGGAGCCGTCTAACCCGTCCTGGAGTCCTGCTTCTGGTTGGAGATCTCGTCGCATGGATGCCCCGTGTGGTCTGCCTGGATGCGCTTTGTGGCTGGGGATGGTTTCCACGAAGACTGTCCTATCATCATCGATTGATGCTCTGGGGACCTGTGACTTCAGTTGTTCAATAGCTCAGGACTGGAATTTCCTAGTGTCTACCTGAGCCTCCTTAAAATGGACTCCTTTTCATTTTAATTTTAACACATCTCTTGTTATGCTGAACTTCCAGTGCACATTATTATGCAGATCAATTCCTGCTATCCGTTATCACCCAGATGAGGATGGGTTCCCTGTTGAGTCTGGTTCCTCTCAAGGTTTCTTCCTATTACCATCTCAGGGAGTTTTTCCTTGCCACCGTCGCCCTCGGCTTGCTCATCGGGGACAATCTTATCATTTTGATTAATACATATTCACATTGCATACAAACTTACTTCTTTTGATTGTGTAAAGCTGCTTTGCGACAATGTCAATTGTTAAAAGCGCTATATAAATAAAATTGACTTGACTTGACCTGCTTATCCTGTACAGGGTGATGGGAGTCCAATCCATTGCAGGGCACACACACACAATTTGGAAATGCTAATTACCTAATCTGCATATCTTTTGACTGTAGGGGGAAACAGGAGTACCCACAGGAAACCCACCAAGCAACAGATTACAAGTGAACATGCAATCTCCACACACACACACAGACAGACCCAAGGCAGGACTCGAACCCACAACCCTGGAGGTGTGAGGCCACACTGCTCGCTCACAAACCGTTGGGGGCGGAGTAACACACTCGGAGGACGGCGCTATCCGCTCCTTCCGCTTGCGCGAGCTCACAGACGCCCCTGACTGGCTGTAGAGCCGTGATTAATGAGGGAGCACTAAGTACCTCTCATCCCTCCCCTCTGAGAGAGCTCGGCCAATCAGCTCTCTCTAGACCTCCGGCTGCGAGAGGTTACACCCGGGAATCGAACTTGCGATCTCTGGATGATTTCTTGATCTAATTCGCTGCCACTAGTTGGTGACTGACTACAAAATCACAATCAAAGCATGAGTTTGTTTAGGGTTTATTAAAACTCAACCAACATATTATTGATACTAATTGCATGCTTAAATGAACGCAGACAAAACTGTAGGCTGATTAATCCACTTTGACAAAACTGTGGCTGGTGGAGTAATAGATTTTTAAAAACATTACATAAAAATTCACAAAATTGATATAACTAAGAACTTTAACATAATATTTTAACACGTTTGTGACTCATAGGAAACATGCACTAAACATTTGAATATATAAAATTCTTGTGGAGTTCTAACTTTGCTCTCAAACTGTCCAAATCACCTTTCACACTTCAGTACAGCTTATCTTTTCCTGGATTTACATTTAAGCATTTGGGAGATGTCCCTATCCAGAGCAACTTACATTTTTATCGCATTATACATCTGAGCAGTTAAGGGCCTTTCTCAACTGCCCAACAGGGATTTGAACCTGGGACCTTCCGAACTGTACTCCAATGCCTTAACCACTGAGTTACCCCAAACCCCTTGGATAATAATGGAGCGGACTGAAGTTGAAGGAATTTAATGTATATAATCTTCAAAATTGCAGATATGACAACATAGCAGGCAGTTAGTATTAACCCCTACTGCTATTAAACCTCTAAACTACAGCCTCATAGCTATCAGCATAGATAAGATAAGATAAGATAAAATAAACCTTTATTAATCCAGAGGGAAATTGCAATTCTGCCACAGCTCAGACAAAAGCGCAGACTAAAACATACACAAGTAGTTAGAGGAAGGAGGGAAAAAAAAGTTAGACCAAGTACACAAGATGCTGTGGTATAACCTTAAACAGGCCGTTCATGCCCCAAACCCTCTAGTGTGGCAGAACTAAAACAATTCTGCAAAGAAGAATGGGCCAAAATTCCTCCATGTGAAAGACTCATTGCCAGTTATCACAAATGCTTGATTGCAGATGTTGGCGGCAAAGGTTATTAGTTTTGGGGAGCAATTACTTTTTCACATCGGGTAGGTTTGGACAGCTCTTTTCCGTTAATAAATGATATAATTGGTTAACAACTGCATTTTATATTTTCCAAGGTTATCTTTGTGTAAAATTAAAATTAGTTTGATGTTCTGACTCTTTTAAGTGTGACAAATATTAACTTTGTGACTGGATGACTGTATTGGTTAAATATATGAAAACTATTACAAAGAATATTTTATAAAAAATCTAAATGAATAGAAAAACAATATGACAAAAATTATCCTATATTGTCATTGGATGTAAAAGTAACATTTTATCAAGTTTTTTTCTTTCATACAGTCAAAGACTTAACATTTAACACTGACACAAACATTACAGTTCATGATGTTGAAACTATTGCCCTCTTCTTTCATTTATGATCTTTTCTATGTCTGTATGCTCAGACACGTCTAAATAGCTCTCCTTTTTCACCCACTTCTCCAGGCGATCTCTTTGGTTTTGGTCGAGCACACCCCTCTTGTTGTATTCATGTAGAACACCGAGAAATCCATTCTTGTAGTATTTTTTAATGCCAGCTGCTTCAAGTCCAGGATTCTGGGTGTTTAAATGATTTTGGATGCCTTCAATGAAATAAGAAAAGAAATAAGACACAGAAAATAAATCAGTTGATACCCTATATAAATATTGTTTGAAGTGCTGATTGTATGTTAAAACAAAAATAAAGGACATCATATGTTAGAGTTTTGAACAGAAACATGTAAGAGTCCATCAAATCTAGTGCTTAAACAGCTTTTTAAAATATTTATCATATTTCACAAGTCGAATGTTCTACAGAAAATCATGAGAAGAATGAAATTAAGTTCTCTTACACTTATTTCAATATTTTCAGCGACATTTTTACATTAATTTTAAAGAAAATTATAGATTAAAAGTAAGTTGTTAATTTTAAAATGGCCTTAATATCCTTGTGCCATAAGCATACACTTTTTTTATATTATTTGATATACTAATAATCTCATATGACTGTTGCATATAAATGACTCCCTCTCTGAATGACTCTTTCATTGAAAGGATCTCTGGCCTCATGAAAACTCTCTTATGACTATGAATTACTCCAAATGACTTCTCTCTACTTACATTATGTCTCTCTTCATGTCTGTCTTCTCTGAATCATCATCAGTTTTATTTATGACACAAAGCAAGAAACAAGAGTTACCTAGACTGTCCCGTATGCGGTCTGAGCATTCTGGGTGTGCCATTATTAATGACAGCTTTATCGCTTTCTCCACATCTCCATTTGCAAATGTCCTTGTCAGCAATTCTCTGGTGGACATAAATATAAAACATGGAGGTCAATAATAAAATTTTTTTTTTTACAGGAATATTCAGGATGATTGAGGAATTGATTTGAGACCTGCATGCTTGGGATTCAAGAGAGCTTCCGCTGGTCAGTGCACTTTGATGGTCCCAGTACAGCGCATTCATGCAGACCTTGTGTCTCCCATTCTGGTCATTTTTCATGCCCATCACTAAGTTGTAGAGTGCCTTATTCTTTGTTTGAAGTAAATCTTTAATTTCTGGATTTGTATTAATGAGGCCATGGAGGTCTTTTAAACAACTCTTTGGTGGAATGTGGTCCGCCTCAACCACCCTTGGAGTGGGCTTCTCTGTTTTTAAAAGACTTAAAATATCAGAAGACATTATTTAGCATAGTTATCAATTTCCTGTAAAGCACGTACACCAGGGCTCTCCAACGTCTAGCACAGTTTGTACTTCATCCCCACTCCAAGACTGAATATGGAGAACCCTTATGTACTGTACATAAACATCTGGCAGCTCAAAATCACTTTCTGTCACAGCTTCTCTACTTTTAAATGTTTTTAGATTAGATGTAAAAAAAAATTTTTTTTAAATCATCAGGTTACTCACATTTCAAAATCAGGTTACAACCAAAAGTAAAAAGTAGGACAACTGCATTTCATTATTTTTTTTAGACACGGATTGCAGTCGCTGTTCAAAGGAGTAATATATTTTAAAACACATGTCAACTATAAACAACAAAACTGTAAACAATAAAACATCATTACATTTACTACATCCATCCTCCTTTTTGATGCGTAGTCCTTCAAATATGTTACAAATAATATCTTGTGACGAGAACTGCACAAATCGGTATCTAAATTAACAGCATAAATGAGGAGCTCATGTTTACCTCCTTAATGTTTCATGCTTACATAAGTCATGGTGATTTGAACATTAGCGTATAATTGATTTGTTCAACTATTTTTAAGCTCTTGGTATATAAACAGCTTTTTCCCCACAAATGATTACTCATCACAGAGTTCAGGTGTACCAGTGGTCAGTACGTATCCCCAGGCTGCCTCGCTAATGTTGTGATCAATTGAAGTGACAAATATACTTACTTTTAGGAAATATTTATAAATAATTTAAACCCAATTACCTCTCATAATCTGCCACTTCTCCCAACTTGTAGGCACTAATAATCTCCTCTGGAGTCATGTTTTTGATCTCATTTTCAAACTTCTCCGTGTCCCCTTCCCGTATTCCAGCTTCAATTTTAAACTTATTGGACTTATTGGTGAACATTTTCTGGATCCTCACAGGCTCAGCATATTTATTTGGTTTAGCTAGAATCTAACAGCAAAAGCAAACACACACACACACACACACACACACACACACACTTACAAAGTAATGTAGAGTCTATAATTTTTATCATAGGTTTATTGTAAAGGATAGAGACAGAATATCAACCAAAGAAACAGAAAAACACATTATATACAGTCTTATGCAAAAGTTTAGGCACTCCTTGAAAAATAAACTTTTTGCCTAAACTTTTGTATGAGACTGTAAA
>QNUK01000757.1:227500-267626 GCA_013621035.1 Clarias magur | reverse complement strand
TTGGCACTGTATTCTAAATTAAACTACAGTACTATGATCTACACTGAGGTTATGTACTATACTCGTCATTGGACTACAGTACTATAGTCTACACTGGGGTACTATACTGTACTATGCACTACAGTACTATAGTCTATTTGGCACTGTATTCTAAATTAAACTACAGTACTATGATCTACACTGAGGTTATGTACTGTGCTCTTCATTGGACTACAGTACTATAGTCTACACTGGGGTACTATACTGTACTATGGACTACAGTACTATAGTCTATTTGGCACTGTATTCTAAATTAAACTACAGTACTATGATCTACACTGAGGTTATGTACTATACTCTTCATTGGACTACAGTACTATAGTCTACACTGGGGTACTGTAGTATACTGTAGTATGGACTACAGTACTATAGTCTATTTGGCACTGCATTCTAAATTAAACTACAGTAAAATAATCTACACTGAGGTTATGTACTATACTCTTCATTGGACTACAGTACTATAGTCTACACTGGGGTACTGTACTGTACAATATATTGGACTACAGTACTATAGTCTATTTGATACTGTTCTCTAAATTGAGTACTATAGTCAATACTATTCCAATTGTGATATTGGGATATAGTACTATATACTGGGCTATAGTCTACAGTGGGCTACTGCACTGTACTATACTACACTAGGCTACAGTTTTATAGTCTACACTTCTTTACTGCATAGTGTATACACTGGGTTATAGTAGTATAGTCCACAACGGGATACTGTACTGTACACACACTGCATCAGTACCATAGTATATAGTAGTCTATACCAGGCTACAGTACTGTACTTCACACTGGGATACTGAACTGTACTCTACACTGGAGCAGTCTATACTCCAAACATAACATCTAAATGAATATTACCATACATTTATGTAAATATTGGGCAAGTGGCTCACATTAGAACAGGCATCTTCTCCCTGTTGTCCCACCAGGATGTACAGAACCTCATCTTTGTGCAGCCTGAAATCTCCGGCAATATACACTCCATGTGATCTGAACATGTTCAGAACACTGCGTCCACCAGCCGCACCATACGCTGTGATCCTATGAGGTCCAAAATAAAGACAGACATGTCGAGTTCAATCCCAAAGGAATCTCATGCTGTAAATGTCACGTTAAAAAAAACAAAACAAAAAAAACAGATTTGGGGTAAAAATATTTACAAATGATTAAACAGTTAAATATGATGACGGGAATATTGGCACCTGATTGATCGGCATATAAATGTACCAAATCTATCTATAATTTCTTAAAATATGTTTACAAAAAACAAACAAACTAAAAAAGATTATAAAGCTTATTTCTAGTAAGATACCTTCTTACTAAAATTGGAAGAGAAAAATTTTGTGTTCATCATTTTTGATTCTTTCAAAAAAATATATTCCTAAGACTAACAAAATTATCTGCCAGTAAAACACAACATGTCTTGCTTAAATTTGGCTAGAAATAGACGTAATAATCTTATTTTTTGTTTGTTGTATACTTATGATATGAAATGACCGATACAGTAGGTTTGGTTAGATTCAGGAATATTTCACGTGCTAAGTTGTCGTTTTTTTTTGTTGTTGTTTTGTTTGTTTGTTTGTTTTTTAGCAGTGTAATATTTTTCTCAGTAAGAGATACCTGTATAATCCGGTTTCGGGAACCCTCCACATCTGGATGCCCTTCAGTGCTCCCTTTGTCCCAACGCTCACATTCACATTGCTTTTACGGTAGGAACTGCTACACTGAGAAGGAGTCGGACCAATTGGCCCTGTAGCTCCACAGGTGCGGAAAAACCACTTGGCTGCAAACACACGTACACCCAAACACAAACACATCATCAGACCGTGTCATACATACAGTATGATATCATATCGTACTTACAGTCAGTATGTACAGTACATGCCTACATATACATTTTCTTTTAATGAGAAATACAGAGCTGTGAGATGGCTAGTTTAACACAGATGAAGCACTTCCATTCTGCTTACGTGTCTGAGCGAGATGAATAAAGGGAGAGCGACTGAGAGGTGGAATAGATGCCATACATGTTTGGTCTCTAGTTTCCAGATTCTCAATTAAATTGCATGAAGAAGAGACTCTGGGTCTTGATACTATCACTCAGCTTAAAAAGTCCACCTGTTTGAACATTTCCAGTGTCTTCCAAAAGTGGCACAGACAAGAGCTGGACATTATTTCTCATTAGGGCTATAATGGCCCATGTGGAAGCCTGACAAGATTTGCTGCATTTGCCATTAGCCAGGAGATTACTCTTGTCAGATGGGCGCAGTGGCACTGCTCTGAGCTACAGTCTGGACTTGGAATCAAGTTCTTAGAAAGTCAGCCAAGAGGAACCGCATTTGCTCATTTTATGGGATAAAGAAGGACTGCTGCATCTAAAACATAGCACACGCCTACAAGCAGATTTCAGCATTATGCTAGAATGCACAACAGACCATACACCACTCTCATGACCATAATACAATAAAAAGAAAAAGTTTGCTAAAATGTGCACATCCCGTACACACGTAAACAAACGCATTTGAAAATGGTATTTCACAACTAGCTTTTTGTTCCGTGTGTTTTTGTGTAAACTGATCAGGCTTGCTCCTGAATATAGTGCTCTGCCATTACACACCACACTGTACACAGAGATTCTGGCTAAAGTTTACCCATAAATCCTTTGAACTCAAGACGAGGTTACATCATCATCACCGGAGGATGCACCTACTGTAATATTCCAGCAGCGGTAATCAAAAGAATACGCAAATCAGGAGAAACTCTACAGTATGTCTATATATACTGTATACTGTAATACCCAGCCAGTGAGATGCAGGGCATCCTCAGTGCCAGTCCCAGGAAGGGCGTTCGGCAAAAGGTCTGCACCCATAACTTGCGCATTTGGTGAGATGAAGAATCTGGTCTAGTTTAGACCACACGAGGTGACATGATGAGCTTTTGATAAAGACATTTTGCTTCTGCCAGGGGCACAGATTGGCTTGCATTTCATACATACAGTAGTGAAGCATCGAACCAAACAGATGAGATGTGACCAATAGGCGGGAAGAAGGTGTGAAGGCAGAAGGTGGGATTTGCTGGAAAAGACTAGAAGCCTAACCTAAAATCAATGCTTTCTTCTTCTTCTTCTTCTTCTTCTTCTTCATCAGATCAGTATCAATATAGAACATTTAAACAGTTCATCCTTTAACCAGACTGATTTCAGATCAGACTGAAGAAATATTGTCCATGTAAATGTGTTTGTTAATGTTCACTTTAAAACTTCTGGCCAACCATTATCGGTAGGAATAATTATCAGGGCTTCTGGTGTTCATAACAATGTGCAGCTCTTAGTGTTATTAGTTAGTAGTATTCCTTTTTTTTTTTTTTTTTTGCTTATTGGAAAATTTGTCAATTAAATGTTATTTGTTTGGATGGATTCTTTCTAACAGAGGGACAAAAGCTAAACTTTCAATAATGTCTGGGAGTTAGTGATGGAAGTGGGGGGGAGGGGGGGGGGTTATGTATACAATACTACAGTTTAAATACAGTAGATAGTGCAATGCTGTACAGTACACATCATTACATTTACATGAATCACATAAATATTCTAATGAAATGCAGACTCAAGGGTGTGGCCAAGCGTCAGCTGTGAAGTGAGGATCTTATGCAGATGGTCTTGTGTGTTACGAGTGACGGAGAACATGATTTAGGATAGAAAGACACAAAGTGTGTCATTAAACTGATGTTTTTTGTTCTTGTTGTTCATGTTTGAACGAGCGGCGTTTTCAATATAAGAAATAAATGGGCGAGTGGTCGCTCTTTCAATATAATTAACATAAATTTTTTTTTTAAATCAATTTTTTAAAAGCTTGCAGTAAATGTATTTATTTATTTATTTAATTTTTATATTACTCTTCGAAATGTTTCGCACACCAAATGACATTTTTATACCAAAATTAATGATCGCACACTTTTTGCTTCATAAATAACACAAGCCTTTGCACACACATGCACACACACATGCACACACACGCATCTTATTTCTTAGTTTGCTCTTCCAGTGATGACTGACATTTCCTATTTCTCAATTACTTACAAACTTTTTAAATGAAACTCTCTCTCTCTCTCTCTCTCTCTCAACAAAATATGACATGAAAAGAAAAAAAAACCCAGCACTTATCAGTCTGCATTATTTAGTTTTTTATTAAGATGTGACTGCTATGGCACCAAGACATTTAATAAGTTTGAATGCTGCTGATGGGTCTCTCTCTCTCTCACACACACACACGCACACACACACACACACACACACACACCAAACAAGCCTAGAAAAAAATACTGCAGAAATGCAGCGGTTTTTATCAAATAACAAAAAGTGAACATTTTATATTCTGTGTAGATCCAGGGGGTATAAAATACACCAAGCTGCATAACTCGTGATTTTGCCCTACAGTTTTACTCTAAAGGACTCAGTGGGAGGTGAGGGGGGTCTGGGGGGAGAGAACAACCGAATACAGGTCACTACTTTGGCATTGTTCCTGAAACGTTTCTCTTTAAAAAAAAAAAAAAGAAAAGTTTTTCTAGTGCATAAAAATCTTTGTTTAACTCCATTTAAGCTTTTTTCGACCCACAGGCTACTGAAGAACACTTTCACCAATGTTTAAACTGAACACACAACTCTCTCTTTATACCAGGAAAGTTGTAAAGTTCCAGCTAGATTACTATTTTTTTTACTTACAAATAATGCTGTCAATTGATTTGAATTTGGTTAATAGTCACGTAATCACATAGTATTATAAATGTGCAATGTAGGAATAATTTCTAACAGATTTAGCTGTTTTATAATATCTTAAACATTAACATTCAACAAATGTTACCTTTGACCTTTACCTTTGAAACGCAATGACGCGTGCGCGCACGCACAACGGAATCAGTGCCGACTGAGACTTTCTTTCGCTTTACAAGCACGCGCACACACACGTGTGTTATAATAAACAGTACACGCGCGCTGTACACACACACGCATACAAACACAAAATAGAAGAGGCTTTACATGTACACGCATGGTCACGGTGTTATAGTAAACAGTACAGCGGTGCACGGATGTTGATTATACTGAGAGACGTGCACTACGACCCAGCAGGGGAGACGATTACCCACAATTCCGTAGCGCATGAGAGAGAAAAACCGTTACGTTGTGATCACGTGACGCTCGGCGTCGAAACAAAAAGCGCAGGCGGTATGTGTAAACCAAGACTTGCTCGTTTTTCAAGTAAAAATGTATTCAATTCTTAACTGTTAATGATTAATGAATATATTTGAGTTAACACATTTCTTGTTATACAAAACATTGATGAACGAACAGCTCACAGTAATAGTAGGGATTTACAGTATCTACAGTCCTTTTTTGAGTCTTGCTCCTCTCATGTGTTCTTCCTCATGCTGTCTCGGGGATCATTTCCTTTTCACTGTCAACTCTGGCATGTTCGTTAGCAGTAAACTGACAGACAGCGTTGGGTGTAACGCGTTACAAAGTTATAAAGTAATGCGTCAGAGTACTCGGATTACTTTTTCGATGTAACGAGTAACTACTAGATACATAAAAAAAATTACCTTCCGGATAACTTTTTTGATGTAGCGAGTAATCTAACGCGTTCGGTCCGCCGATCAAGTACTCAGTTACTCAGTTACTTTTTCAAAAATGTAATCCGTTATTCAGACTATTTATGTAATCTGTGAGCCAGACAGCAGTCATTCCCAATCCATTAGTGAGTGTGTGTGTGTGTGTGTGTGTGTGTGTGTGTGTGTGTGTGTGAAAGTAGTCTTACAAACCCCGCCCCCTATAACCACCCCCTCTGTTAGTCCTGCTGTTACACCCCTATCTCACCCGTGCCGTTTGACTATGTGAGGGCCGACGCGCGGAAAGATGGAAACCTGATCACGGCGCCGAAACTGGCGGTGAATCATGATGAACCGTACTGACGGCCGCCGCGCGAAACCGCGTAGCTGAGACAGGGCTATTAGTAGTGAACAGATTACGGGCCAAACTTCACTGAGTGATGACGGTAGAATAATTATAACGGTCTGGACTAAAACAACACGCACGAGGAAGCACAAAGGAGTTTTCATTTTCTGCAATAGAAAAGTACTTGAACTAGTTACTTTTACCAGAAAGTCACGCTGTAATGTAACAGATTACTTTTTGAAGACAGTAATTTTGTAATGTAATTAGATACTTTAAAAAGTAACCTCCCCCCAACACTGCTGATAAAACTATAACTTTACACATTCAAAAATAAAAGTTTTGAATTAATATTTAAAAAAAAAAATTCTGTAAAGCTGAAGTGTATTGTTAAATTAAAGTTTAATTATATAGAATAAATTGCTATTTAATTAATAGCAACATTTTTATACGTTTATAATACAACAATAAGTTTATAATGGTTACAGTATGCTTTGTTTTGCTCTAGTGGGGTTTTCTCTGTGTACTTTGGTTTCCTCCCACAGCTCAAAGACATTTAGCCTAACTGGCATTTCAAAATTACCCATAGTGTGATTCCTTTTTGTTTCTTTGTCTTAAACATTCTGGTTTTTTTATTTTTTATTTATTATTTATTTATTCATTTTCTAATACTGTAGTCATATCATGGGTTCACAAATCAGTGCACAGAGAGTAAATAAAAATGACACATGTACTAAACTTGACCTTTTCTGAGCTAATAGTCTAACACTGTAGCACTGTTGTCTCTGGTTTAATGAGCAATCCAATTATCTAAATAATTTACACAAACGCATGTCGTAAACTGCAACATGGACGGGTCTGGTACAAAAACTGAGCGGCTTCATGCTTGGAAAACTTGACTTGTTGAGGTTTTTCAAACCTTGGCTGACTCTGCTAAATAGTTTTTCCTCAGATGTTCTCCGCTTTGGAAATACTTCACATGCACACACTGTGGTCCTCGAGTTGATGGTGCCTGGTCTCTCGCCTTGACCGCAACCAAGAGGACATCAGTAATTGTCAGAAGTAAAGTTCAGGTGAGAAGAGCGACTTCCTGGAGCAGAACGAGGCAAGGAAATGTGAATGTTTTGATCAATGCACATCTTCTCTTTTCAGTCTTCTATCGATAAAAAAGTGCTAATTTAGACTACTAACATCGACTTCTTCCCAGAAGGTTGCAGGTTCAAATCTCAGCACTGTCAAGCTGCCAGTGCTCAGCCCTTAAGCCCGGAACTCAACCCCTCACTGCTCAGCTGTAATAAAGGAGGTAAATGTAAAGTCACTGTGGATAAGGGCGTCTGCCAGAGCAATTGATCTGAACGTAGACGTGGGTCGCACAGAGCTTCACAAGGTTAGAGATGCACCGTTTATTTCCACATCAAAGCAATCAAGCAAACAAAGGCAGAGGGGAAAAAAAAAATGTCTAGATAAGAAAAGCCTGCACTGTCGTCTGTTCTCGTTCAGCACAAAGCGGCACCCAGAGTTCAGCGCGGTTCCTGCGGTTACAGTGGAAATCGACTGAGGAAATAAAAACAGTCTGAAAAACCAGACTGCTGCTTTTGTTAAGAGACGTAGGTGTGTGAAATGAAGCACTCTCCAAAAGTTTACTCATTATTCCATGTTAAAAATGAGCTACAGTATGTGCATCAATTGACAGGTTGTTTTTTTTTTTTTCAAGCCTGAATTTACATTGCAGTCTCTTATACATCATGACATCATGATGTTTCTACTTTTAAGCCAGAAAAATTCATTAATGTTTCAAACGAACCACCTACACAGTCAAATCCCCAGCACTGCATTAACAACCGCCGCGCTCATTTGTGTCCAGCTGGGCTTTAACACTGTAGGTGAACAGTGTGGGCGTTAATTAAACACTGGAGACGGTTCCATTCGCAAGATCCCCAAAAATGAAATACCGCTAAAAGTAAAAGTTAAAAAAAAAAAAAAGATACAAAAATTAAGCAAACTTGTTAAACCACTGTTTCAAAGTAACTTGAATTAAAGTTTCGAGTGTATCTATATAAATAAAAGAGAAAGGATCTGAAACCAATCTAAAAAAAAATTCTGTCTGTCTGTCTGAATGTTTTATCTCACAGCATCACACAAAACTGTCTGGATAGAATTCAATGAAACTTTGCTAGCACTTAGTCAGTGAAATCACAATGTTGAGTAAAAGTGATGTTACAGTATGAACAGTTACGTGTGGGATTTAATCATCTACTTTAAAATAATCCACTAATGCGCTACTGTCTCAATGTAAACAAACACCTGCACCAATAGATATTAATGAGAAAAGATAAAGTGAATGTTTTGACTGGGATTAGTTCATATTTTCACTTTGGCTGAAATAACAGCGCTGAAGTGGTAGAAGTGGATTTTAACACGCCGGAGTCGTTTTAAGACGAAACTTCATCTTTATCCGATCGACTTTTTCCATTTCTCATCTGTGATTCTCTCTCCGGTTACCGAACAGCGAGTGTGTTTGTCTGAGCGCTAAAGAAGTACAACTTAGTGTAAACAAGGCGTCAGATACTCGACCTTACAGAATGTGATTTCTGTCTATTAATAAGTGAGACAGAGAGTTCTGAGACGTGGACTTCAAACTGAAATAATAATAATAATAATAATAATAATAATAATAATAATATCACTCATTACATTAAAGATCAGCAGATTATTATTAGCTTTAACATTTTATCTGTTTCTACAAACTTTTTAACCGTCAATGACGCGTACTAACGCTAGCAATGTATAAACAGATAAATGAACAGTGTTGGGTGTAATGCGTTACAAAGTAACGTTAGAGCGTTGGAGTACTCGGATTACTTTTTTGTTGTAACAAATAATCTAATGCGTTCGCTCCGCCATTTAAGTAATCAGTTATTTAGTTATATTTTCAAAAATATAAACCATTATTCAGACAATCAGTGAGCCAGACAGCAGTCATTCCATAATTGTGTGTGTATGTGTGTGTGTGTGTGTGTGCGTGCGTGTGTGTGCGCGTGTGTGTGCATGTGTGTGTGTGTGCGCGTGTGCGCATGTGTGCTTGTGTGTGTGTGTGTGTGTGTGTGCGTGCGCATGTGTGTGTGTTTGTGTAGTCCTACAAGCCCCGCCCCTGATAACCCGCCCCCTCTGTTATTCCTGCTGTTACACCCCTATCTCACCCGTGCGGTTTGACTATGTGAGGGCCGACACACGGAAAGATGGAAACCTGATCACGGCGCCAAACGTGCAGCGAATCATGATGAACCGTACTTACGTCCACCGCGCGAAACCGCGTAGGTGAAATAGGGGTATGGGATTATGGGCCAAACTGAGTGATGATGGTAGAATAATTATAAAGGTCTCGACTAAAACAACATGCATGAGGAAGCACAAAGGAGTTTTCATTTTCTGCAGTGGAAAAGTACGAACGAACGAGTTACTTTTATCAGAAAGTCACGCTGTAATGTAACGGTAATGTAATTTTGTAATGTAATTAGTTACTTTGCCTCCCAACACTGTAAATGAATGAATGTGGACCGACACAAATAAATAAAAACATTGGCCAAAATGAATCAAATAAATAAATAAATGCTTAAACATACGGAGTAAACTGGACACAGTGTTTTATAATTTTTCAGACAGTTCAAACATCAACACAAGACTAGCGCTCTGCACGAGTTGAGGTCACCATATCTGGAATTACAGTACATCAACACCCCGGCCATTCTACTTCTTTTTCACTTCCAGTTCTTTTTTACCCCTAATTTCATTTCATTCAATTAAATCAATATTATTATTATACAGGCGGCACTGTGGCTTAGTGGTGAGCACTGTCGCCTTGCCCCTCCAGGGTACATGTACATGCTTGGTGGGTTTCCTCCAGTTTCCTCCCACAATCCAAATTAGGCTAATTGGTGTCCCTAAATAGTGCCCGTAGTGTATATGTGTGTGTTCCCTGTGGTGGATTGTCACTCTGTCCAGGGTGTACCCCGGAGTCTCCCGGGACCTCTGTATTCAAGATAAAGCGATATAGACGACGAGTCAGTGATTTATTATCCGTTGGCACTATTCCACTTCATACTCCCCAGATTTTTGTCTTGTTTTTGCTTTTTACAAATGGAGGTACCGTATCTGAACCCCTCCATTTAACCATCCTCCTTTAACTGAGCTTGGAACATAGACAGAGAGTCAAGGTCACACAGCTTGGAAAAGCCGACTGTGGACTATGGGAGCAAACTGGGGCAAACAGAGGAAATCCACCAAGCGCAGGAAGAACATATGAACATGGAGTATATCTTCATGCACACAGACACAAGGCGGGAATTGAATGCACCGTACTGCCAAATAAAATAAAAAAAACAATAATAATAATAATTAAAAAAAAAAAAAAAAACTAGAGCCTTGGTATTCCAGTGATTGTTTATGCTCTGCTTGCTTTGCCCATTTTCATGGTTTGTTCTCTGGATAATGCACTGGTTTGTTTGCACTGTGATATCTCTCATTTAGACTATTTCCTGTTTACCGACTTCAACTCAGAATCATTTTGCATTGTGTATTAAAGTGCCTCTGTGCACGGGTCTCTCTCTCGCGCGCGCGGTATGTTACAATAGCACACTGGAGGAACACTTTAAAATGAGCTCATGCAAATCCAAAGTGCCATGTTTATCGTCTAAGTACCAGGGGTGTACATATTGTAGCTGTCATAACATTCATTTCAGTAACAGCCTACCCTGACTGTTATGCCAACAGGAAATAAGCAAATCATACATGTACAGAGCATGGGCGTTTCTGAAATTTTCGGATTTTCCAGACACAAATTGCAAAAAGCAATATCGTTTCATACTCGGGTGACCTATCACACTAGCAAAGCACTTTTAGTTTGGCAGGCTGCCGCGAACGCTTCGTGCACCAGGGGACTGCATCTGATTGAGCCTCCTTCCTCGGATGGGTCTTAACGAACTGCAGATTAGGATCCTATTCGGATTTATTAAGGCTGCGATTGCGTGGGAGCCCTGTCATAAACATCACCTGAGCCCGTGCCAAAAGTACTGATTAATGCAGTTACATGGACAACAGTGAAGTCTCGCCTGAAGTCTATGAATCAGGGAAAAAAAAGGAGGATCTCATGTGCAGAGATATAAAAATAATGTGCAGCATCATGCTTCCATTCAGCCTGACTAACCAGCAACCGAACAGATCTAAGGGACACCAGGAAACTGCATGCAGATATAAGTCTGTCTGGCATATGGCACTTTCACTCAATCGCTGATTTCTCCCAAATCTTTGACTGCCTTAAAAAAAAAAAAAAAAAAAAAAAGTATAAGAAAAACTCCATTACACATGTAGGATTTAGTATGCAGGTGGAGCACGCGAGAGAGAGAGAGAGAGAGATTTTTCGTGTTTTCTCCCCAGTCTGTGTGTGAGGTGAAACGTAATAAAGCAGTTTGGCAATAAAAACACTGAAAAACCTTCCTCTATCTTATTATTCCTTCTGCTGAAACTATAGCACACTACTCACATTAAGCGCACAACAAACACAATATTGAGTACGCAGAAATAAAATGAATATTTCCATTAAGTCAGGATAATGCAGAGACAACGTAACTGGCATGAGATTTCCTGCAAAACTACGCAGGCTACGATATCATGCTGGAGCTCGCCGTGATGTATTTTAACTATATGATTAAAAACAAAACAAATAAAACTACAGCCTTAAATAAAAAGCAAGGGAAAATGTTTACGGCTATGTTGCAGTTGCAAGTGAAAAAAAACTCTCCTGAGTTTATTTACTACGGTACGTGCACGGTGTTAGTTTAGTTACTTGATAAATGATAAACAATGTCTTCTATATCTTTATGCCTAAGTCAGTAAATTCTTTTATCAGTTGTTTAGCATTGAACTGATCGTGACGAAGCATACTTGATTAAAAAGATTAGTATGCCAGTTCCTGCACCTACTCAACCCATTTCTATTAGTTACACCGCACGCACTTAACTCTGGAAATAAAATACTAAATTAAAACGATGTGAACCAAACGTGTGACACATTTTTACAACTACATACTTTAAATAATGCATCTAATGTTTATCCTGTGCAATGTACAGTAGCAGGAGGTTCACTCTCGATGGGGTGCGAACCCATCACAGGGCACATGCACTCGCACACACAACCCAATTATACACTACAGTGGAACCTTGGATAACGAGCATAATTCGTTCAGCATAATTCATTCGTATTCCGAAACACTTGTAAACCAAATCAAATCTTCCCATAAGAAATAATGAAAACTCAAATAATTCGTTCCACAGCCCCAAAAAATAAATACAGAAAAATTATTAATACAATATATAAAGTAAAAATAAAACTAATTAACCTGCACTTTACCTTTAAAAAAAGTTGAAATAAATCCCAACAGGTAAGTGTTTCCATTTGTGTGGAATTAGCCCCTTCCCTCGCCTCGTC
This sequence comes from Clarias magur, assembly GCA_013621035.1. Classification (NCBI taxonomy): domain Eukaryota; kingdom Metazoa; phylum Chordata; class Actinopteri; order Siluriformes; family Clariidae; genus Clarias; species Clarias magur. The sequence continues at coordinate 255,157 of QNUK01000757.1, read as the reverse complement.
TTACACAGTAAAACTATTCCCCCCTCCCCTACCTCGTTTTTTTCACACCAAACACACACACACACAACGGAAACACTGTTTTAACAGGAAAAATCTCTCTAATGACACTCGCGTGAGCGCAGACTAACAGAATCACTGCTGTAAAGTAAAAAACAAAACAAAAAACAAATGAACCAGCACCTTACCTTTGAAAAGAATCTTGACAGAGCTGAGTTTCTGTGTAGAGCAGAGTGTGTGTGTCTGTATGAAGCCGGGAGGGGGGGGTGTAAAGGCGAGAGAGTGTGTGTGTGTGTGTCGGTGTCAAAAAAACTTGTAAACCAAGACATGCTCGTTTTTTAAAGTCAAATATTTATTAAAAATCTTTGCTCATCACTTTAACTTGTATTTTGAGTTACCACATGACTAAATAACTAATTAACAATAAATAAATAAATATATATCTGCCTAAACATAGTGAGGAAACTGGACACGGTAATTTATATATTTTTTATATTAACCCAAGCCCACCTCTCCCCACCCGTTCAGGTCACCATGTCTAAAATGATATTTTATCAATTATATTTACCTCTGTTATTCTACTTATGTTTCACTTCCTGTTTTTTTTTTCTAGTACAAATGTTTCAAAACCTTTTAATTAACAAGGAGCCATTTAACTTCCACACATCCCCAAATTTATTTTATGAACATAATATAAATATGCACAATAACTTTTTAGCTATTTATCTATGTATTAGGGTCATTTAGCGTTTTATTCTGTAACATTTCACAGGCTTGAAACTTTATGTCCAAGTTAAGGGGGAATGAACTCAAATGGGAGAGGGCTAGGGTAGCATGAGAGGTAGCAGGATCAATGGCGGGATTCTCCAAAGCAGCTACAGTGTAGTGCGATTGTGTTCTCACAACCGATTATACACTAATTATACGCGCAAATCAGCTCATACTGCACGCACTTTGGTCTGTGGGAGGAAACCCACCAAGCTTGGGGAGAGAATCGCACTGTAAATTAACACAATTATTCAGAACCATTAAAGGACAAGTCTGCTAATCTACAGTTTTCTTCGACTGTAAAAATCTGTAATTGATAAATTCTGTCTAGAAATACTGATCATGTAGTGAAGCAAAAAATAACTAACAAGAGAAAAAAAAGAGAGAAATATGTCAGACATCTACATAAATGTATGTATAGATGATCTTTTGACGTCTTTATCATCACTATGACTGCAAGTTATTATCTGATGAAAACAGCACATGTGACCTCCATCTCCATTTGCGAGATGCCATAAAACTGATCCATGGTTTAGTTTTTTTCCCCTTCTCCTGACTACTCTTACTCTACCCTTTTTTCTTTTCTCCTGGCACGTCTCCCAGGACGTCATATGAATGCAGCAACTGAAGTATAACAAAATGCAGCAAAAATGATAGCTACTGTAAATTGCACTAAAAAAACAAAACAAACAAACAAACAAAAAACCTTTTGTATACTCCAACAGTTAGTTCCTGTCCACTAATTCAATTTGTCGCGCTGCGTTCCAAAAGTGCCTTTATTTCCAATAACCACATTAGGATGTTCCACATACGGTTCCAAGAACAAAATGATTAATATGGTACAGTACAGTGTAGCAACTTCATCAGGGGATCTGACAAATGAGTTTTATGAAAAGTTATATAACTTTTAACTTAGAACGGGAAAAAAATGTCAGATGAATATAACGCCCCATGGACCTGTAAGTTCAATGGCCGTCTAAACACACACACACACACACACACACAGTAATTTTGCACATTTTTATGTTTCATTTAACCTTATCTCGATTTAAAATTTATATACCGTATATATATACATATATATATATTCCGTAGACATGTGCAGGACCGACCATGGTAACTTATAAATAAACATGACAATAATATAAAAATTTGAAAAGGTCACAAAATAAAAAGGTCTCATGAAAAAAAAAAAAAAAAGTCTTGAAGTTTGGTCATTTAGACTTTTTCTCCCAATGAAGGAATACAAAGAAAGACAGGATTTTACTTGCAGCACCTTTCACAGGAACCTACAAATTAATGCGAGCTAACTAGCTAGCCAACATGCTACAAATTGAGAGTTGCTTCTTTAGGATTTATTTATGATTTTTTTTTAAATATTTTTTTTTGACATATTGTATCTGAAGTGTTAATATTAATATCAATTTCATGTTTATAAAACTGTTCTAGTAAAGCCATATAATGCTCCCAATCACTGTAGTCTCGTTTAAGTGTTATTAATAAAACAGACCAGGTTTACCATGAGTCCACTGACTGTCTGTTTCCTTTAGAATATCATTATTAATAATATTTAAGTCTTTTTATAGTTTAGCTTGTCTTACAATCCAGTGCTGCTAAGTGTCCTGTAGCAGCATTTAGGTTTTGTGCTCCAAGGATCTCTAATAAAAATCAATCAATCAATAAATAATAAATAAACAGCTAAATTCAAAAGGTTGCCACTCTAGCCTTTAACTACAGTATCAATTTATATTCCTTTAATGCATTATAATTTAAATTATTATATTTTAATAATAATAATAATAATAATAATAATTATTATTATTATATTTGTTTTAATGTATTTTATACTGTTATTATTTCTCTGACATCAGTATTATTTATTGCATTATAATTTACCATTTGTTTCATTTTTATTTCTGTTCATACTTTACGCCATAAATCACTTTAACTTGTATTTTGAATTACCACACGAGTAAATAAATAAATAAATAAATAAATATCTGGGAAAGTTGAAGGAGTGAGTCATTTTAATAATCTGATTTGGCTGCCCAGGAATTCAGCTTACGCACGCGCACAAGTCGAGTCTAAATCCAGAAGGCTCCTAGTCTAAACACTGAAATAACATTTAACCTCAAGTTGGCGAGATTGATCCGCTAGTAAAGAGGACGAGACTCACGGACTGCAGACACGCCGAGGGGGTCCCTCGCTCCCTCGCCTCTGTCCCCCGGCGTCGTGGGCTTCATGTGATTAGTCGGCTTGAACTGCACTGGTGTAACACTTGTAGAAACCACTGGTGGGAATTCTCCATTAGCTAAAAAGAAAATGAAGACGTTTCATGCTTACTGTTACAAAGAAACTCTACAGCACAGCTATACAGAATAGTGTGCGTTAATATACAGAACACATTCCCTTTATGTAAGTAATAGGAGAGAACAGAGCAAACGTGGCAAGTTTTTAACTTGGCCTTTAATAAAAATATTTCTTAATTACTGTGACAGGCCACATGAGCTCCAGCAATTGTGCCATTTTCCAGTTTCCTCAGAAGACAGATCACCCCTTCACCCCGAATATAGTCCATCTAATAGTAGTGGGACTGTGTAGAAAATCTCATCGTAAAGCAGAAAAAAAAAAAAAAAAAAAAAGGAAAAGAAAGGGGGGGGGAAAAAAACGCTCACATGAAAGCAACTCCCATAGCACTTCAGCCTGGCCTAGCATCATTCATCATATTCATCATCTGGCTGTGCTCCCTGCTGCTCACAGCTTTTCATGCTGCACACTGCCACCAAAGCTATTATCAGTCCTCCCATTTGAGACATCAGTGATGGAGCATGTGATTGGTTAAAAGCGTGGCCCAGACTTTCGCTGGCCTAATTCTTAATTCTAACACACCAGCAACGTTTCTCGTCAGAGAAATGAACATACCGTACTGTAGATACGCGCTCAGATAGCCGAGGTGTCCTCGGAACGTCCTGTCTCAATTAGTGGCGGTTATCATGTTTTATGATATCTTGAATCAGATTTTTTTTTTTTGTTTTCTTTGTTTATTATTCATCTTGGATGATTTGCAGCGTTCTGTGAGACATGGATTTTCCTGTAGCTCTCATAGAATGCTGCAAATCATCTACGATGAATAATAAACAAAAAAAAAAGGAAACGTGTTGTGATGTGTGTCAGGGGTCGCTTGGAGAACTCGTACATCTGTGGCCTGCGAAAGGAGACCGGAGGACATGATATCGGCCAAAAACATGGTACCGGTGTTAAAAAAATTTTTTTTTTTTTTAAAGTGTCTCACCTATGTGCATAGGTGAAAAAGTGAATTTTCAGATAGGATCATATAACACCATTTTCCATAATATTTAATGCTTCTTATCTCCCGATCCATGCTTAATTTTCTTTTACATATGCATACACATTTATATTTTTATCAGATGAAAAGTTTGCTAAATACAATTTCATGCCCTTTAACGTTTTTGAATTAAAATCTTTCAGTGAAATTAACTGTTGTTCGGATGCAATTTGGCCGATTTAGATTTCACATGAAAATACGTAAACCTGAAAAAGTGTACTATTCTAAAATGCCAAATTGTTAAGATATTGCAACATGAATTTGACGGTTACAGACACTACAGATTTTTTGCTTTTTACACTTTTACCAAAAAATAATAACACAAAAAACTACTGTTGTTTACAGGTCATATTCTTCTAGAAGCTTACACCAATTTTAGCCTCAATACCCACAAAGAAATATGAATAATTTTAATTTTACATCATTTATTGAAATAGTATACACTGGAAAATGGCAATTTTTGGGGCACATATAAAACCATCTCTCCAAAACAGCTGAAGTTAGCAACTTGAACTTTATTAGAGAAGCACGATTGGTCACTTCCAAGTAGCTTCACATTTTCTGTATTATAAAAAAAACAAAATCAGCACCCACACTGTTTTTCGTCAGACACGTGGTTCTGGTGTACAGTATGACCACGTGTGACTTGGTACGTGACATGAGCATGTGTCACGTCGTGACTGTAGTCCCTCACTGCGCTCTACAGTAACCCGACAATACGGTCCAGCTTTCTATTCTAGTGCTGCTGATTTTCACTGCCAGCGCTTTGGAGTTGTCGGTAAATTTCCCACCATGGGCAGGTTTCCAGGACAGATGGCTTTTCAGTTTCACTGTAACAAAGATGTGCTTTTTCATCTTGACAGATGGAATGATTATTTATACAGTACCTGCTATATCATAAGGGATAATAGGAACTAACTTTTTTTTTTTTTTTTTTTCTGGGGACGTTCCAGAGACAATAAATGTAACTATAAATGGATTTTTAAATTTGGTGTTCATTAATGTGAATAAATAAGAAATAAATGTATTTGACAAAAATCCTCTCCAGGTTGGTAGCAGGAACTCTGCTTCACATTGGGCTACATCAGGGTTTATTTTATTTCTCTTACAATATACAGTACATGCAGTATTTGAACGGTTGAACTGGAGTCTGTTTAAAATAAAACTTGACTCGATTCTTTGAATCTCGGTCATCAAATTGAACGAATCTTTTTTTGAGTCATTTAGTGCATTTCGTTCTTTTGATCAGAAATAAAATAAAATGTTACATTTTCAATAAACACACCCCCAACAGGTCTACATACACAAATGTTGGCTATAGTTCCAGTAATGAAAATATTACAATTTCAGCTTGCATTGACAAGACATATTATGATAAACAGAATGAGCAGCTCCCCATCATATCTTCTAGTCCGAATCGTTCGTTCTTTTACATCTATTGCACTGCATAGTGTCTATGGGAATCACGTGACAAAATAACCAACGATTCAGACCGAAAAGACTCAACGGTAACGACTCATTTCTGTTTCCTGTACATAACCTACAGAGGTTTTGTGATGCTTTGCGCACGAGCTCCCAGGAGAAAATGAACGAATTCATTTCGTTCTTCTGAGTCACATTCAAGATTCGTTCAAAAAGAATGAATCATTCATAAACGACCCTTCATTAATCCTTTGGGTGCTGTGGGTTTATGGGTTGTGGGGTAGAGTGTCTGTGGGTTAGACTTTTGTTTGGTGCATCCCATGAGTGTGCGATCGGATCGGGATGTGGGGAGACCGGGTTGGCACCCTTGGGCTCTTAGCCTGTCGGGCCCTACAGTACAGTATGTGACTCAGGCTTTGGTGCACTGGATGGTTTGGTGCATTTTTGTTGCAGCCAGCATTGACTTTTGTTTTTGGGGGGATTTTGGTGTTGCATTGGTTTCTCCGTGGGATAGGACCGGACAGACGGGCTTTTTGTGCCCACGGGCATAAATGAGCCTTGTGTGCCCATGATCCTGGCACCACTCTACCGGTTTCTGAGTGACAATGTGTGGTGTTAATTTTATGGCTGATCGTTGTATAACAAATATCAGTTGAACGCTTGGCCATGTTAACCCCTGCATGTTTGCTGCCCGTACACCACAGGGCAGCCGAACACATTCGGAGAACTTCCGTCTTCTGATTATAAGAGCTCACAGATCTCCATTATTACATGGCCAATTTTGCTCTCTCAGCCACAGACTGCTGTGCTATTGTCAGAATTCGAGCCTGTCGATTAACAATTTTTCTGATAAATGATTAAAGCTCTTTCAGCTCCTTGCCACCATTGATCAGAGTAATGCATCTCCCATTTTCTAGTTTTACTGTCATCCTGATGACTAAATAAATGCTTCATCCATCCATCCATCCATCCATCTAGGAACCTCTGTAGTCCAACTAGGGACTGTGGATCATTGTATTTCCATCTTCACAACCTTCGGTCGTCATTCAAATTCACACCCCGAGCAATTTGGGAACGCCAGTTAGGCTAATCTGCGCATCTTTGGACTGTGGGAGGAAAACCGGAGAAAACCTGGAGGAAACCCACCAAGCACCGAGAGAACATGCAAACTCCACGTTGAGACTCGAACCTGGTCCGTGACAGTGCTAACCACTACGCCCCCGAGCCACCAAATAAATTCAAATTTAAATTCAAACCCTTTAGAATTTAAGGGGGTTACCCTAATTTGTAATATTTAGTCCAGACAAATAACAAGGCATCGCTTTTGTAGTTATTGAGATGGTCAATTTTAACAAGGGAAATAGAAATGAACATGAGTTGGATGGTAATCATTACCGTTTTATCATCATCCTTTTGTAATACACAAAAGATTCAAAACCCATTTAAAAAATCTTTTATAGTTCCTTCAGTGAAAAGCGTTCTTCGTTTGATCTCTTCAATTTCCTATTAAGCACGTTATTAAGACTTGTTTGCAATTATGTTGAAGGTTAAGGAATGCATTAGGACTTCGCCGTGACCTTGTAATGACTCAATAAATATTGAAAATGAGAATATTAAGGAGCATGGTCAATTTTATACTCTATTATAGTTTAGAAAGAGCTGCTTTACTATCCATGAATGGATGTGAAATTACATTAAGGACAAAAAAAAAATGTTTAGAAAATTATTGATCAATAAACAGCATGGCTCTGACAAAGGTTTATGGATGGACACAGCAATAAAAGCTTGTCATTTATTCGTGACTTTGTGCTGAAACGTCTATTTGTGTCAAAGACCGCCATGTATTTTTTTTTTTTTTTTTTTACGTTTAAAGCCGTCTTTATGTTATTTGTCTGTAAGAAGAATGTGGTACTGACTGGACGATGCCTCTGGCCTGCTCAGCGCCACGCTCTCCTCCCCACTGAAATATCTGAACGAGACTCGTATCCTGTTTTTCATCTTATTCTGTTTTGAACTTTAGAACACAGTTGTGTGGCAAAGCGGCTTTATGCTATGATTGCGTGGCTCAATAAATGAATCATTCGGCCATCGCAGTCTGTAGCACAGAACAGGATATATACAGCAATCTATTTCACAGTAAAATGGCTCCATCAGAAGGACCCCTTGAGGAAGCTCCACCCTCTCTGTGCAGACAGTCTAGCTCCGCCCCCGAGTTTAAACCCAATTCATTATTTTATTAATATCTTATTTTAGATTTGAGATGGTCCGACAAAACATTCCCAACGTCTTATACACATGAAAGTTTTCACAGTAAATAATCATATAAAAAGGATTTTAAAAATCTTGTCTGCTTACTTGAAAAGTGTGGAAATGAAGTTGCTTTAAAACCCGCGCATGCATGATGAACCCCGCGCATACAGTATCCTGCATTCTTTTGTCGCGTAGCTTGTGCGCTTAATGCAGCGCTCCCATACTGTAACTGCACGCTAGACGCAACATGCATGCAAATAGTAGAAGCAAGGACTTTCCGAGGAGAAGTTGTGCTCAGTTGCTCCACATGTATGATGTGATGTGTCTTTATGGCTGCATAGTAAGAAATAAATGTCAAACCAGTTGGCACGAGATAAGTACTATCTACAGTAGCTCCTCGAGTGTGTCCATACTTATGCAAAACTGGCTGATTGAATTTTTCGGTGTGCCCCCTAGTGGAATGTTTGAGTAAATCTACATAGTACATACTGTAGGCACATACCTGGTTCAGCAGTAAGTATATTTCCAAGCTTATTGTTCTCACTGCGTTCTTACCAGGGTGAACATTCAGGATCATACAGTTCGTTAAAATCTTTAAGTAAAATGTACTGTACAGCTGAATGCTTGAGTTTGATAAAAATAGTTTTGAAATGTTTACCATATCCGCTTTATAAAAACATAAACAAACAAACAGAAAACAATGTTTAACAACAGGCACTTTTACTAACAGGAATAACTCTTATAAACGTCTGGTTTGCTCACACTCGCTCATCTTCTATACAGCGTTATCCTCTATTCAGGGTCACGGGGGGCCTGGAGCCTATCCCAGGAGACTTAGGGCACAAGGCGGGGTACACCCTGGACAGGGTGCCAGTCTATCTCAGGGCACACACACACACACACACACACACACACACACATCTACACGTAATCTACACATCTTTGGACTGTGGGAGGAAACCGGAGTACCCGGAGGAAACCCACCAAGCACAGGGAGAACATGCAAACTCCATGCACACAGAGACGGGAATCGAACCTGGCCGGGAATCGAACACCGACCCTGGAGGTGCAAGGCGACAGTGCTAACCACCACACCACCGTGCCGCCTCAAAATGATAAATATATATTTATAACTATAAATATGCTTAACAAATATGAATAAAATATCCTGTGTATTCCTAGTAACACAGTATTTTATTATGTTTATTGTATTTTCCGGTGTCTAATGTTCCAGTAAATTGCCTTTTAACAGAAACCCAAGGAAATCTGCAGCATCAGTGGCATGAACTACACACTGATAATTTGCATAATGAATCCTTAGCTAACAAAAAATAAATAAATACATAAATCCATTTGTGTACCTGTGTAACCCGTCTCTGAGCGCCTGCAACTTTCCTTGCAAACATAATGACCCTACTTTTGGACTTTGTAACTTTTGGTCACAGACATACGGCTCACAGAGGTCTCTCCAACCACACGACATTCTGTTTTTAATTGTATTTTAATTCTAGTAACTCAAGCTTTAAAAAAAATAAATAAATAAATAATAATAATAATAATAATAATGATAATAAAAACAGCAGAAATGGCCAATGCAGAAAAATGATCATTTTTTTCAAGATCATTAATTCGTGCTGTTAGGTAGCTCGAGACAGAACTCTGCTCCTGGTCATTCATTAACGAGCTGTCTCTCTAAAAAAAAAAAGTGTACAGACAGACATCACAAAAACAGCCGAAAAGTCATGCAGAGACAAAAACAAAAAGGTGGATTTTGGCCTTTTCTGGTTTCCTTTTTTGTTAGCTTTGCTATCATTTGTGCCTGGCACTTGTGCATTCCATCCTCCATTTATTATTGATATAGCTCCCTGTCCAAAACATAATATGGGAGCAGAAGTAATAAAAAACGGTATAAAAGTAAGCCTGCTGCTATGTGAAAAGGTGAGGGGGAAAAAAATAAAAAGCAAACACCCACACGGCAAATCAGAAGCCATCTGTTTGTGCTGGAGAACAATGCAGACGAGAGAGAGAGAGAGAGAGAGAGAGAGAGAGAGAGAGAGACGGATTTCAGAGGACGCACACATGCGAGCTTTCAACATGCACACTGAACTAATAGGCATGCGGCCCAGCGCTAAATCATGGCTTGCTTGTACCGTAACGTGCGCTATGACTTTGCCTGTTTCGGTAATAACACACACACACACACACACACACACACACGCGTGTAAGTTTTGCAAATGGTGCTTTGACTCCGTCCCCGCTGATTGACGAGCGGTAAAATATGGCACATCAGGCGAATTCATTTGTGGCATAATACATACATAGTCGGAATTAAAAAGAGCCATCTGTGGGCGACGACGGCGATGGATGGCATCCCATGTCAAATCTAAACAAGCTGGTAAATATCATCAAACCCAAATTGAAGGGAAATATTTGACAGTGAGTGTCATCCGTTTCCGTCGATGCTGTTCTCGCCCATGGATGATGAGGAATTACGATTGCAGGGGCGATTCCCTTGGAAGTTTTCGTTCGTCGTTTGATATCGAGTCTGATGATATGCTGCATTCATCAAACTAAAGTGGCATGTTGATGATGTTTCCGTATATTACAGCTTGCGGCATCGAATTCTTCAATTTAAAACAGTTACAACGGCCCCGAAAGCACTTTAGATGGGTTGCAGAAGTAAAAAAAAAAAAAAAAAAAAAAAAAAAAAAAAAAAAAAAAAAAAATAAATAAATAAAGAAAAATGTATCGGGATGTAAACCAAACTGCACGCATTTGATGTTACACAATGTCTTTGTCATGCATATGTACATCTGATTAAATACGCATAACGCACAAGAACATGAACAGACAATAAGAGCCGGTGTTATACAATCTTATAACATCTTCCTCATCCTCTTCCGTATTATTTGTTCAGCTCGGATCCTAATGATATTCAGAGTGTTTTGAGATTCAGATCAGGGAGGAAATCTGGCTTATGGGTCATACTCCGCAGAGCTCACTCGAGCTGCACATCTAAATGGGCTTAGTCTTTTAATGCAACGCTTTTGTGTTAATGAGCGGCACTTCTGTTTCGTCTCTCAGCTGCACCGTATTCAGACAGAGGGTCCTCTAAATGATTCCAAAAAAACAAAATCCTGTTCAGCTTAATTATTATTCAGTTCACAGCTGCAAATGAGAACTCAGTAGTCAGAACTGGGCAACAGAGTGCTTGCTGAGCCGGTCTAATAGTTTTATTGTGCTTGTAGTATTTGCAATATTAAACTGTAGGATGCACAATGCATTAAAATAATAATAATAATAATAATAAAAAAGAGGGTTATGGTCTCAGCTACAGGCATGTTTCCGATGTCAGGGTTTTCCCATTGGGCTTGAGCTCTGCTGTGGCTCTTGGCAGCTTGCAGCGCGATGCTGTTCACTTCCATATTGTCTGTCTAGTGTTTATTGTCATTGACCCGTGCATGTGTTTTGATTCGTCGTCTGTCCACCATTTTTTTATTTTTTTTATTATTCCAACATTGGCACGTTTATAATACAAGTAAACCTGTGTATTTAAAAAATTGTGATTAATCACAGACTATCAATGTCATTAACTAGAATAAAGGCTTTCATTGATTGACAGCACTAGTTCAAATTTACTGAGATTTATTATATTACAGAAGCTTTTAAGTCATAATTGCAGAGTCTCTCTCTCTCTCTCTCTCTCTTTTAGTTTCACTCCACTCTGGTAATGTAACACAATGTCATCCACAAAATGTATTGAAGTACAAAGTACAATGTAAAGTACTGTAGTCCCCGACTTACAAACGAGTTCTGTTCTGGGAAAATGTCCATAAGTCTGATTTGTTCTTAAGTCCGACAAAGTTCTATATGTCTTTGACACAAATATACAATGTAAAGCATACCAATCCACTTGGCTAAATTGCTGTCTCCGTTCACCACACTGCCATCATGTGGCCAAAAACCATAATCATGCCTAAGGAAATGAATCTCGCACTGAAAGGTTGTCTCTGTGTCGTCAAATTGTGAGGGGAATCCAGGAGACCATTTTGTCTCTTTTTTGTCTCCATTTTCAACTCTGTTTTGTTGAGGATTTTCCAAAATTAGGATTTTTCACCACCAGGACGGCTTTACAGGACAGGCATTTTCTACAGTATCATCGTTCTCCCTCAATCTGACTCATTGAAACCGGGGAGGACGAATACAATATACCGAACTTTTTATACATTCACTTTAACACTGAAAATATAGTATATAATTGTAAATATTGGTATTTGCACTGCAGTGTCTATTTTTTGTACTATACACATGAGCTATTTCCGTGATTGAACCGGAAATAGAACCGCGGTCCATTCGTATCCGTTTGGAAATTCGTAACTCGAATGATTCGAGGACTCCCTGTATAGACATTTGTGGGAAAACGTAGTGGAGATAAAGTAAAAATAATTGCCTAGTAATAAAACCGCTTAAGTAAAATTAAATATGTAGAGTAACAAAGTAAAGCTTCCACCTCTGCACGTCACTCTCTCCTAATACAGTATATAATTCCACACAAATATACTTCTTTAAATATAGGAAGCTTATTTAAGTCCTGTTTGCATTTCTTCTTATGACCTGTCATGATTCTCACATCTGTGCATAGTTCCTCTCTACATTCACTTATCCTGTTCATGATTCATCCCGACATCGTCTTGTTATGCCTATTAAAGGCGAGTCTGCACCTGCATCCTCTGTTAATCCCAAGAGAGGATCGATTTACAACTGTGAATTCAGGTGGCAGGTGAGTGGCAGGTCAATGTTATCACTTCTGCCCTAAGAAGCAAATCAGTTTACAAGACACTCTTACTTATGCTTCAACTTCTTCTTCTTTTTCTTCTTTATTAAGTCAGTGCAGCGGTAGCACAGCGTGAATTTGCTGACAGTAATGGCGTGTTACTGACATTAAATTTCTAAAATGTGCAGCGTTTCCTGCAACGTCATTAGACACCTCGGCGTGTGCCAGACAGAACAACATTATTGGGTTATGATTAGAGCATGTCTATAATTATAGAAAATTGTTCAGTGACTTGCATCCGTGGAAAATGAGGTGTCTGGTTTGCTCACCACTTACAGTCCACCTGCAATCTGGATTTGATTTAACAGACAAATGCTAGGTTGAAATTAGCGGTCCTGGGAAATGCTCAGGGGCAAAATATATATATATATTTTTTTTATTATGTAGTAGTAATCTATATTGCTATTAATTATTTATAACATTATTTACCTCCTCTAACATTTAAGTACGTTCACAAACAAGGGGTGTAATGGTGCGGGGACTCGGCTGGTATCTTTTGCTACAAAAAATAAATAAATAAATAAATAATAATAGTAATAATTTTGTAGCAAAGATAAACAAATTTAATTCAAATATAATTAAGCATTTCATCCCAAACTCTAATTCTCCATTACAGAATTTCCCGTTTCTGACTTCTGCGCATTTCACTGACAAAGTGCAAAACGAGACATTCGATTTTGTTAGCAACATGCTAGGTGGCTAACTTGGGTGAGTAATGTACACTTTCTTCCTGACTGATGTGTTTTTCTTACAGCTGTGTAATCTGTTTTATATTTGACAAATAAATGTGTCTATATGTTAATTCATCTAAAGATAGTGGAGTATTTGTATGGCATGGTGGTGTAGTGGTTAGTGCTGTCGACCATAAATCTCCAGGGTCTGGGTTCGAGTCCCACCTCGGGGTCTGTGCGTATGGAGTTTGCATGTTCTCCTTGTCCCAAGTTGGACTACAGAGGTTCTTGGATGGATGGATGGATAATACTTGTACTGTATATACAGTATAACTCATTTAAAGGTAAGAACTTTTACTTTGTTTATTTCCAATGCTATGCAGCCACGGTGATTTGATTTCACTCTGCAAACAAGAACCAAAAATTGAATTTGGGAATAATACACCCCATGTTGATGTCAAGAATAACGCACTGCTAATTTACTCTTTCGAGAAAGAATGGATTACTGAATTGTGCAGGAACAGCGCCATCACCAGTAGCACATAATGTATCAAAACTGTACTTTAAATATCCCTTATTTTAAAAGAACCACGGCATGAGCTACTGTACTTGCCATAGATAGAAACGTACAATACAGCATGTGCCTTCTTATGCGTTCTTCTCGCGTTCAGGCCACTATTTACAAGTTCGTACAAGTTTCTATGTTTAAAATTTAAATACGCACAATACAATGCACTAACCTAATCTACGCTACCTGTGGGAACAATTTACAAAATACTAAACAATGGGAGTGTATGAGGGACAGGGGAAAAAAAAAAAAAAAAAAACACTGAAAAACCTATCAAAGTTATTATAAAACAATTAAACAACCAATCACCCACCAAACCAACTCATGAAGAATTGAAAGGAACCAACGAGGAACCATTGCTGGTATTTTCATTCTTTTAAATGTGCTTAAGGTCCATTTATGAGAAATGAAAAGAACGACTCACTTTCAAGGAAACAGTTCATGGTAAGAGTGAAGTTATCCACAGCAAACGCCATTTCAGGGCCGGACGAAATCTCTGCTGAGAACTGGAGGTAGAACCTGCAGAAAATAAAACCAGAGGATTAATCGAGTCCATTATCTGTTTCTACAAGGGGTGCTCAAACCAAATGAGGAATAACAGAGCAAAGTCCCGAAAGTAAACACTCCCTTTATTTCTCTATATAGTTTCCTGATACACTAATGCACTTATCCCACTAGTGCTAAAACCCCGGCCTCCCAGGAACTCCTTTAATGACCCAAACATGTGGAAATGTCTTGGAGCGAGGTCAGGACTGTGCGGAGGACGTCGCAGTAATAACTCCCAGCCGAATCCTGCAATGTGCAAGTGGTGTTGGTGAATTCCACACAGACAGATGTGTCTCTTCCGCAAGCTGGAGACAAGCTATCAGTGGATTTTCAAGGATCAGGTGTTCCACACTGTGAATGTTCACGGGAACGGCCTTCTGTAAAACGTTTGCACCGTTCGAATTTTTTACCGCGGCTTCTGTAATCTTCTGTAAATATCAATTGGTTTTACACATTTATTCACAAAAGATTTCATCAGTACTGGTTTAACTTGAACACCAGTTGTACATTCAACACTTTCTATCATGAGTACAGGAATTACATCAGCCAAAATCAAACAGTGGAAAAGATCAATCCAATATCTGACTCCTATTAGCAAGTGTTGCTCTGACCGCTGAGCCAACAGCGTAGCCATGTTCATGTTCAGCCATACTGTTATTATATGATTGCACACGATATTTAAGAATACTTAAATATGAGATGGCAAGAAGATCTCAGAATCTGATCTGGCAGTTCTTCAAAAAGATTAGACGTAAGAGGCTTAGCAGGGCTGCATATGCATAAAAAAAATAAATAAATAAAAAGATTATTATGGTTACAGCACGTGTGGTTACAAATCAGAATTTTATAGAACCTTGAAAATTCCTGTCGCCCCAATTTAAGTGTGAAATTAATATCCAACCTGGTTGGAAGCTCATCTAGAGGGCTTCTTGTTTCATATGTTAAAGGGCAACATCACCCTGTAAAAGCTTCATCGCAGAATATTAAAAGCGACGAAAGAGAGTTCACAAGAAAAAAAAAAAGAGCAAAAGTAAAAAGAAGAAAAATGAGGTCAGAGTCCAAGTAAAAAAGGCCGAAGCGGCAATCTTAATCATTCTCTAAGGATGGGCATTAGCACAGAATGAACATTCGAACGAGCCCAATCAAGCACATGGAGACGAACCGGCCCAGTGGTTTCCTCTCTGCTCTGCTGTCTCGCGAGTCAAGTGCGACTGCTAATTGGAGTGAAAGTGGGGTTGTATGTGAATGTTCTGTACATTGATTTCTTTTCTTCCCTCTCCCGCCTTTCTCAAGCAGCAAATGATATGGTGGAGTGAGACGGGGGAAAAAAAAAAAAACTGAAAAGTCTGATCTCAGTGGGATTTATTAAGCTTTTAGATGAGTGAAATTTGACTTAGGACAAAATTGAATGCAAATTATGAAAGTGAGCTTCGTGAAAAGTTGGCAAGCAGGAAACTGTTGAGGCTTTTGTGCAGCATGGAGCAGGAGCTGGGATTTCTCACCGGTTTTAATACTGAAGAAGAATAGAACATGTACTGAATATCATACTTTTTTAGGATATAAAGTTAAAGACGTCCAAATACACACTATGTAGGAGAGGTGTAGTGTATCGCAGTGGAACTATATTTGTGCTCCAAATGTCTGTAGTGGTTTTCAGATTGAAACTTGAAGTCGGTAAAGCCTGAAAAAGTATGCAATTATTATCTACTGAAGACTAGAATAACCATTAACGATGTTCTGTATGAATGGAAGAATGTCAGAATTCTGAGGTTAAGGTGAAGACGGTCCTGGCCTTTCACTCCAATTAGCGAGAACGGCTTTTCTCGGCAGACATGCAGGACTTGTGACTGCAGTCGCTCAACAGTCAGGACTGGAATTTGCTACTTTCAAGACTTCCAGAACAAACCTCCAGCCTCCGAACACACACAGTATGAGTGCAGATCAATCCCTGCTATCCATTATCACCCCAATGAGGATGGGTTCCCTGTTGAGTCTGGTTCCTCTCAAGGTTTCTCAGGAAGTTCTCCCCCCAGGACCGTCGCCCTCGGCTTGCTCATCAGGGACAGTGTGATGATTCTGATTCATACACATTTACATAGTTTTCTTTTGAGTCTGTAAAGTTGCTTTGCAACTGTGATAACTGTTGAAAGTACACTGTAAACCCGAATAAGTTGGTTAAACTGAAAAAAATTGAGGTAATCAGTTACATCAAATTTTTAAAGTCATGATGTTTCCAATTTTAAGTAAACAGAACTATCAAGCTTTTGAGTTTGTTGTACTCATTCATATTAATCGTTCTTTGCTTACATTATTATGAGTCGCCTAACTCATACTTTTTAATATAATTTTGTTGTTGTTGCTGCAAATCAAATAAATAGTTGTTGGTCTTCCGGCTGCTCCCGGCGACAGCAGACGATCCGGTCCGCACACAAGCTCGGCGCAGGTTTTACACCAGACGCCTTTCCTGACGCAACCCTCCCATTTTATCTGGGTTTGGGACAGACACTTCATCCAGTTGTTGGGAATCCAACCAGGGCCTTTCACATGGCAGACGAAACCCCTCCCACTGAGCCAGCAGCGTCCTATTGCCCTGATGATGTCAGGCACAAAATCACTAGTCTGAAAGATTTTAAGTTGGTGGGACTTTAAGGTGACAGTTACTGTTACTTAAGTACTTACAGTTACTTAAAATATCGAATTTGTTCAGCTAACTTGAAAAATGTCATTTCTACAAATTTCTAAATTCTCGTAAATACCAAAAAGGTTCTAAATTCTCATCAAGGTCTATTAATTTTAACTAATTGTAATGATTTGTAATGATTTAAGTTAACAGTACTCAATATGTTTCATTACTTTGAGCATTAGGGTTTACAGTAAATTATAGAAATTAAAGTGATATTCAGAAATCTGAAAAAAGAGACTAAAAATAAAGAACAAAAAAAAAGACTTTAAAGTCACTATATGTGTAAAAAAAAAAAAAAAAAAAAAAAACTAATAGAGAACAATATAAAACAAATAGAAATGCCAGAAGTCTCAGAATGTTGTGTGAATTCTGGTTATGACTGTTCCTCAACCTCAGCTCGAGCGCATGATCACAACCACCGATGTGTGAAGGACTGGTTTTCCCACTCGTGCACCACTTATTCCTACTATTTCTCACATTTTTCTTTTTTTTTTTTTTTTACAAACAAATGAAACTGATTTAATTTCTCAAATATATAAACCAACTTTTCATGAATAAATAAATAATTCCTAGTCTTTGCGTACACATTATTTGTTCTTCTTTTAAACGATGCAATTGTACTCAGTTACAAATCTGCTACCGAGACACTTACGAGTCGACTAATCCGTACAGCGGGAAAGTGACGAGTCTCCATCCCTTGTCCACTTTGGTCTCCCTACTGGAGTTCCACAGACTTCTCTGGCCCTCTGGTCCTGTGCTGTTTTCGATGATCCAGAGCGAAAGAAGACCGTTTGGGCTTCCACATATCTTGAACTGTACCTGCAGATCACATCACATCACATCACATCACATACACGGTGCCGCGTCTGTGAGTTATAGTATTTACATAAAAAAAAAAAAGAAAAGGCACCCGCTTGGATTGTTTCGTTTTTTATTTGCAGTGGGAAGCCACACTGGCTGGTACATACTGTGATGAAAAACCTTATACTGCACAACGCTTCTGCGTAGATTGGCTTCGTTAAACTGATAATTATTTGAATTATTATTTGAATGTGAGTGAGTATTAGTGTGAACTACGGTATGGTTATAATTAAACGAGGGTGTATAATATAATTTTCTCCTACATATTTGTTCAGTACGTGTGCAGAATCAAACTTTTTCCATCAATGGACTCACTCTTGAGAGTGGTTTTATAGTGACAAACCTGAGAGCACCCTTAAGGCCAACATCCTTTTTTATTACAACTTTCAGTTTTACAACTACACCCTCTATTTTTAGAGATTTCAGGATTGTTTTTGCTTGCCTTGCACTTTGTATAGTTACACTTTAGAAAAGCAGCCTTTGCTTGAGCCTTTAACCTAGACTTCTAAATATTGATTTTCTGTGCCACGTCTTATTAAGGTGCGGTCATCAGCCATAACATTAAAACCACTGAGAGGTGAAGTGCGTACAGTAGCATTGATTATCTCACAACATACTGTAGGCACTGGTCAGGCGGTGAGATGTATGAAGTGGTATTGAAAGGTGCCACAGATCCGGTCGCTTTCGCCAGACATCCTCCCTCAGATGCTTTAAAACCGGACAGTAGAATTCTGTTGATTGAATATTGACAGGCCGGGCCCTGGGGACGAATTCAAGATGCACAATGCCGCTAATGTAAAAAAAAAAAAGACATCGAGCGTGTACTCGGTCGAGCTGCGGACCTGCCTCGCCTTTTTTCCGTCGTGTCGTGGAGATAGTGGGCTCTTCCACTGTGAAGACTGTTGCTTCGTCTCAGGGTCGTACCCATACACCCAAATTTTGTCACCAGTAAAGATCCTCGACATGAAGGACGGGTGATCCATGGCAGACTGACGGGCAGATTTCTTTCTGCTCCTGGGTCAGCAGTCTCGGGACGAACTTGGCGGCAACACGTGACTTTTCCGTAAGACACACCGACAATGGCAGCAATGCTGTGGATTGTTCTCAAAACACCCCAAACAACACATTGCATCATCGCCATAAACTTGCCAAATCATGTCAAAACGGACGATGTCTTTTGGCACACTGACTTATGAAGTTTCTGACTGTATGTGCAGCCTTGTGCCGTCATGTGTTAGCATGTTACAAAACTAAGCTTAAAACTTGATACCACCTCATATTAGGCAGCACGTGAAAAGTATGTTCTTAAAGTTGATACAGTATGTTGGAAGCAGGAAAAAAAAATGGCCAAGTGCAAGGATCTGAGTGACTTTAACAAGTGACAAATTGTGACGGTCGAGCATGACAGGTCTTGTGGGGTGTTCCTGGGTGCGGTGCATCGAAAGACAACTGCTGAACCAGCAACAGGTTCATGATGCACGAGGGGAATGAAGTCTAGCGCACCTCGTCCAACACCACAGAGCAGCTACTGTAGCACAAATTGCTGAAAAGAAGTTATTCAGCTATGATGGAAAGGTGTCCGAACTCATAAACTACCACATTTTCTTCTGTGTGTGTTCCTGCAAACAGCAAATACAGCTACAGTATTCAGGTGACGATCAAGCTGGACCTTAAAACAAAGGAAAAAGGCTGGTCTGGCCTGGGCTGATGGAATCATGTTTACATCACATGGTCCGTTGGGTGAGTGTGAGTCACCCACCTACGTGGGGAAAAGACGGCACCAGGGTGCATGATGGGAAGAAAGAAGACAGCAGAGTCAGTAAGTATGCTGCTCCGGGCAATGTCCTGCTGGCATTCATGTGAATGTTAATTTAGGCGAGAGGTTTTCAGCCTCTTGTGCTTCTCATTTGAGTGTTTTCCCTGCTCTATCATACCCACTTTAATTCAACGCAGGCTGATAATTAGCTGGTTAGTTAAATTGGGTGTGCGAGACGCTGAGGAAACTCTAAAAAGTGCAGGGCAGGGGGTCCTCCAGGCTCCTCGAGGGTTGAGAGCCTCTTCTTTAGCCCCTTTCACTCAGGCTGTGAAAGGTAAAAATATTAGGTGTTACTTGCACCTTGGTGTTGTGTATAAAAGTCACAGAGGCGTTATTAGGGGTTGTTGTTCCACCAATATAAACATGGTGGCAGACCAGACAAGTACACAGCTTCACAGCAACGTTATTCCATAATGGTAGTGAACTCTTTCAGCAGCAAATTGCTCGTAAATGATTTGAGGACCGTAAGAGAGTTGTACAGTAGGTATTGACTCACTCATTCATCATCTACTGTATACTGCTTAATCCTGTATTCAGGGTTACGGGGGCCTGGAGCATATCCCAGGAGACAGGGCACGCATACAGTACGCACTCTGGCCAATTTGGGAATGCCAATTAACCTAACCTACATGTCTTTGGATTATGGGAGGAAACCCACCAAGCACGGGGAGAACATGCAAACTCCATGCACACAGAGACGGCAATCGAACCTGGCAGCGAATCGAACCCAGACCCTGGAGGTGCAAGGCGACAGTGTTAACCACTACACCACCTAAGTATTGACCTGGCCTCCAAATTCCCCAGACGTCAATCTGATCAATCATCAGTGTGGGAGGTGCTGGATGAACCAGTCCGATCAATGGAAACGCCAACCCCAACTTTAGAGCTGTTCTGGTGCCAGAAGTGAGACAGTATTAGAAATGTGCTTGTAAAGTTATGGCTGGTTGGCTATTATTATTGTTATTATTATTATTGTTATTATTATTATTATTATGAGGTGTGATGCCAGTCCACTTTTACTTCTCCTCTTACAGCATTTGAGGTGCCACACTGTGGAGGACGACACAGTCAGGTGTTAAACAAGTGAAGTTTTTCAGTTTGGGTGTTTAAACCGGAGATATCAGACAAGGTGAGTGAGACAGAACTTCTCAGCTAGAGGCTTATTCATCTGTGGGACTCGAGCCAAGCTGCTGTCATGCCCTGCTGTGCTTGCATAGTGCTCTCAGTTCCATATGTACAACAAAGAGCCCTTTTCCTTCCATTTATCTGGAGCTGTCAATCAGAAACTCTGGCCAGATGGGTCCTCTACCTCCATGTGGGTCTATTTCTACTTGATCCTTTTACTTCTTCACTTTCTTTCTTTTTTGAATTTTTTGCCTAGGCATGTCTTGCCGTCTCTCAGTTCCCTTTTGGGCATACTGTACACATCTCTCTATGCCTGGCTCACACTCCCTTTTGTGCCCGTCTGTCTTTCTCAGGTTTTGAAGGACTCAATTACTAAGTGCATTAACAAGAGTGAATAAATGTTGGTCAGCGTCCAAGCTGTTGAAGAAGGCAGGTCCGGGAGAGCTTTGCAGGTTGTTTGTTATTAGTTTGTTTTGGTCCAGACGATTGAATGAAGGACAAGATAATGAAACTTCACAAATGTATCATCACATGTACAGTAGACGGTCTGCTGAGGTATAGCCACTGCGATTAAAAGGTTCCACCTGAAAAGTTTCGTACGTTTAAGGTAGGTGTGTGTCCACATGCCATCGGGCGATAAACACTTCCCTCCCTGGAGATACATCAGTCATTTCAACGGCATTTCTTACAGGGTCTGGTTGCCAGCTTGATGCCCGACTGCATCTAAGTGGTTGAGGGTAAAGGTCTTTGCTCAAGGTCCCCCAACAATGGCAGCTCGGTGGCGCTGTGGCACGAACCGGGGACCTCTTGAGCAGCAGTCACCTTAAGCAACATCTTAACCGCTGAGCTGCTCAAAAAAGTTAATAAAAATAACTTTTCTTTTTTTTTTTGGGGGGGGGGATTTTCTCCCAAATTTAGCCGTGTCCAATTCCTCCCCGTCACTAGGGGGCTCCACATTAAGGCTACCAATACCACTCAGCCGGGAGGACCGAAGACTATCGCGTGTTTCCTCCGAACCATGTGACGTCACTGACCGCATCTTTTCGAACTGCTCGCTCGTGCACCGTTGGGGGCGGAGTAACACACTCGGAGGACAGCGCTATCCGCTTCTTCCACTCGCGTGAGCTCACAGACGCCCGTGATTGGCTGTAGAGTCGTGATTAATGTTGGAGCACTAAGTACCTCTCATCCCTCCCCTCTGACAGAGCTCGGCCAATCAGCTCTCTCTAGACCTCCGGCTGCGAGAGGTTACAGCATCACCCGGGAATCGAACTCGCGGATCCGGGAGGTTACAGCATCATCCGGCTCTGAGAGGTTACAGCATCACCCGGGAATCGAACTCGCGGATCCGAGAGGTTACAGCATCATCCAGCTCTGAGAGGTTACAGCATCACCCGGGAATCGAACTCGCGGATCCGAGAGGTTACAGCATCATCCGGCTCTGAGAGGTTACAGCATCACCCGGGAATCGAACTCGCGGATCCGAGAGGTTACAGCATCATCCGGCTCTGAGAGGTTACAGCATCACCCGGGAATCGAACTCGCGGATCCGAGAGGTTACAGCATCACCCGGGAATCGAACTCGCGGATCCGAGAGGTTACAGCATCACCCGGGAATCGAACTCGCGGATCCGAGAGGTTACAGCATCATCCGGCTCTGAGAGGTTACAGCATCACCCGGGAATCAAACTCGCGGATCCGAGAGGTTACAGCATCACCCGGGAATCGAACTCGCGGATCCGGGAGGTTACAGCATCATCCGGCTCCGAGATGTTACAGCATCACCCGGGAATTGAATTCGTGATCTCGGGATGATGGGCCGAGCGCTTTACCACTGCGCCACTCGGAGGCCCCAATAAAAGAACTTTAATAAAATTCTTAGTTTTTAACATAAACAATGTTTGACAGTTATATTTTTAAAGATACATTTTATATATAATAGAAATTACACTTTAATTGAACATTTAATGTTTTTACATTACATTTGTATAATCCTAACATTGCAGTGTTAATTGTTCTGTTTTAATGCACATTGAAATCACATCCAATTACATCGGTGCGTAGTGACAAACTCTACTCTGGATTAAATGCCGGCAGTATGCATTATAACACCTAAGGGAATAATGTGGGAAAAAATAACGAGCGCAACTTTTGACACTGATCTACAAAATATGCTAAATACCTGCTATACCTTAAAGTGAAATTATAACTTGGATAAATTACCATAAAACTGAATTAAAAGCGATCATCACACCAGGCCATGATGAGTTTCAATTAATCAACTGGTCTTGATTTAGCTATGACATTTTATCAGGACGTTGGCATATTAATCACACACCCCTTTTGTCTTTGGTGATCGAACCCTCCCCGCATGCACATGAAACTCTTTATCAGTATGCAGTGCCTCGCTAATGGCCGCATCTTTTGTTGCCTTGTGTACTCGAATGAGAGCGGAATACATTTGCTAGAATATGAAAGAGGGTCTGATGAAAAATGCTCTTAACATAATTTCCTCCGAGATCCAAATAAAGCTGGCCACACAGGCACACCGCGCTCTCGCCCGACTTTGCGGGCGGAATGCCGAATTTCTGCTCTCTTACCATGCAGGGGGCGTTGCGCAGTGGATAGAGGAACAGTGGACTCCGCACAACTACCGACCCCCGTTGGCCTTTGAACTGACTTTCCAGGGCCAAAACAGAACCTGTCAGGAAACAAGAAAGCCAGATATAAAGCATAGCAGAAGAAATGAAAACCAGGACACGACAAGACAAGACAAGAGAGAAAACTGTTCACACTTTCTGTGGCTAAAGGTGGCCAAAAAAAAAATGGTCTTTGACTCCATATGTTTTTGACATTGTGAATTATACGTTTATATAGTAATGTTCGTAATGGGATAATTATTATGAAATCCAGTTCAAGTCAACAGTATCACGTGCTACAGGCTGTTATTGTCAGGCACGGCGAACATGCAGATATTAAGGCTTTAATAACAAAAATACACAGAAATACTGTATAATCCAGAACTGGGGTAAACTAGACAGAAAATAAACAGCCCGAGGACAAACAGACTGTACGACGACAGTGACGACAGATGTGAGACAAAGACACCAGACCGGGCGGAGGCTTAAATAAAGGCACTTATCAAGACAATACCGAGCACCTGTGAACAACTGAGAAACAAGAAACAATGAATGCTCATGTCAGTGTAAAAGTCCCAAGCACTAAACACAGAGACCAAAAAAAAAAAAAAACACACACACACACACACACACACACACACACACACACACACACACACACACACAAATTCACAAATTCTGATGGCACGTGGAGGATATCCCTGGCACCTGGAAGAAGAAATTCCGCTGCGATACCTTTGTCGTCTAATTTTCACAAGTCATCTTTTCAATAAAATGTGTTTGTACAAAAATTTGGAGCATTAAAGTTATGTGTACAAATGTGACACCAAATTTCAGGGATCACAACTGGTGGTGGCTCGGCGGTAGGTTTCCCGCCTGTCTTGGAAGGAACTGGTTCAATTCCCACCCAACCCAGCCACTGGGTGCTGAGCCGATGCCGAACCCAGATAAAATGGGAGGGCTGCATCAATGGGTCAGCCCCAATGGACTAATGGGTAAGGCACTGGCCTCCTAAGCCACGGATTCTGGGTTCAATTCCCATCTGCTGTGTTTGTAATTTGGGGCTCAGTGTGTTAAGGCTCTGAGTTACTGACCCACAGCACATGAATGAGCCACTGTCAATGTCCTGGTGCCAGATCACACCACATCACACCCACATCCTCTATGGTTTAATGTGAATGGTTTTAGTGTTATGGCTGATCTGTCTATAAATAAATGCATGAAAAAAAATATATATAACAAATAAACACATAAAGATTGGCAAAGTGCAGTGATAGAAGGAGAATAAAAAACCCCAGACATGACTGTTAAAGGGAAGTAATGACATCAACGCTGCTTCTCATCGTGTGGAGTTTTATTCCTGACTTAGAGAATGTTATTGGATATCGGTAACTCTTAAACATGTTCATGGACATTGATAGGATGATATCTCAAAATTGAATGGTTGTTTGTTGGATGTACGTAGTAAGTTATAATTGTAACCATCAGCTGAACTGATTAGATTGTTGGAACAGAGTCACAGTAAGTTAATACTAACTTTTGACATTTTAGCTACAGTAGGTAACTGAATGCTCTGAATGAACTAATGATAAAAAAAAGTAGTGCTGGGTTTAAAGCTCTATTGAAATAACTGAAAGCACACACACACACACACACACACACACATACACACACTTATTGTAATCCCTTGGGATAGAAAGAAATTTATTTAAAAAAAAGTTTTTTTTATAAATGTGTGAAACTTTACGCATGAGCCACCTGTTCAAGGGTGAAGATTTTAGAATCTACCTGAGGATGGACAGCCGTTTGTAAGACTTTTGGGCAGAGAAAGATGGACTCCTTTGTACAAACTTTTACTTGACACCATCTGCCACCCACAGTCATCTTCTTCAAAGGAGCAGTAACTTCCATTAAGGAACTGACCTGCAGAGAAAGGAACACAGAGACACACAATGAAGCAGGTGAAAAAGACACGATGAGAAAAGAGGACGGGAAACCGAGTGGCTCGGGAAACAAGCACAAACTCAAACACACAAAAAAAAAGAAAGAATGAAAACTTGATCCTGAGGCTCAGGCGCTTGTGTGCACTGACGGAAGTGTTCTGGACAGTGAAAAGCGAGGAACTCCGAGACAACAAAGGCGGCATGCTGATGAAGTTTATTTATTGGGGTTGGTAAAGCAAGAAGGATGAAATGAAAAAAAATAAAACATAAAAAAAAAAAAAGAACGTCCTGTTAGTAGATATCCTCTCGGTCAGAAAATCCTTGCGGATTTGTGTAATGCTGTTAGGATTGATATGCGCTTTATTAAAAAGAGGAAAAAATACTTGTGGGCTTTACCTAATATTTCTGCAGCTGATTGTCTGGCTGTTTAAATATTGCATTTACACACACGTGAGCCTTCAATACTGCAGCTTTAATTGATTTAGGAGGAATTTAAACACCTGTCCATCCATCCATTTAGAAGCCTCTGTAGTCCAACTAGAGACCATGGAGGCCAGTGGTGACCGTTGTATTTACTCCCATTTGTATTATCGTGTTAGGACCTCCGGTCAACGGCAACTCGTCTAATCTGCATGTTTTTGGACAGGCAGAGGAAACCGGAGATCTCGGAGGGAACCGATCAAGACGTGATGCGGGAATTGAACCCGGCGCCCGGAGGTGCAAGGCGACAGCACTAACCAATAAGTCACCGTGCCACTGGCTAGCTGATTTAAAGTGCTTGTACTGTATTATGAAAAATCTACTTTTGGATCATATTTAGACATTTACAGGTACAGGTTGTGCACGCAGACAAAATGTGAGAAGAGGGAAACAAAATAAAATAAAATTCCCTCCTGCTTCTGTTTGACCATCTTTGTATCACCATGCCGTTCAGGTTTCCGGCTGGCCATGTAAAAGAGGGCAAAACTGCAGAGAACTCTCTTTTCACTCCCAACTGAGCTGAACTGAGCTGAACTAAAGGCACAGTGGGTTTAAAAAAAATAATTTTTATTTGCGGTGGGAATGTTCTGACAGAAGGCGTGTATTTATTCACGGTCGACCCATTTCACACGAGTCTGCTTTCTCATAAGGGATATTTCAAATCTGCATTCGCTTTCAGTTTGAAGCTCAGGAGTGGATTAATGCAGTCTGTCTACGGCTTAACTTCAGATCCCGAAGCTGTAAGAGGAGCTAAATTAACATTATGTTAACAAGTTAGCCGGTTGAGCTTAGCGACACTGTGCTGGTAATATCACGCTGAAGCAGGATACAGGATCTTTAAGGCCAGTGGTTTTGAAGAATAGTCAGAATAGCAACGTAGCAAAGAGTTTGTGTGAAAGTCTGAAAACGAGTTGGGAACAAAACGTTAGCAACAATTCTATTGCACGTAGAAGTAAGAGAGTTCGTGATAACGTCCTGGACGTCGTTTAACGGTCAGAGATCAGCTCGCTGGCTAAGGTGCTGATCGGAAAGTCCCAAGTTCAATCCTGACTACCAACAATGGCCAAATGCTGCACAGTAAATGAGCGATAGCCTGTTCAGCACTAAATGTTAAAATGTGACTGATAGGAGATAATAGTGATGATAAAAATCTGTCACTTTATTTATTTATTTATATAAAAAGGAGCTACAAACAAATTCCATTACATTTTATGACAAGACAGAGTAGGAATAAACCTAATCACTGAACTACGGCCTGATGATTTTCAGATACTGTACATGTATGTAAGATAAAAATGTATGATAACGTAACCCAACAGAACATATCTGCTATTTTTTTTAACACTTGTAGGATCAATACGAAAGCAGGGGAACCTCGAAATCTTTCAAGCCTGTGACTCGAATCTTGTCCTTTAATGTAGCCGAAGGAAGTTGATTACTTCTGGGGCACATCGATAATCAGCGAGCCAAGATTCAAGAGCATCCAATCAACCACTGAGGTGAGACGAGGCAGAACGAAGGTGACTACCATTAACCAGGAGAGTGTAAACATATCGACCAGCGCGGTGTCGTCCTACAGACAGGAGCGAGAAATTTCATCCCAAATCCCGATTCGACTCCGTAGATATAATATATTTTTTTTTTTTACTAGTAGGAGTAATTAATCCTGACAGTTATACAGAATATACTGTAATGGAGACATAATTCT